>VXAB01004610.1:304676-372636 GCA_013399175.1 Odontophorus gujanensis | reverse complement strand
ACATGCCAATCATTTCGAATTACATCGATATGCATTGCGACGGGCAATTATGTAAGCGTCGCGATGTATTGGGTCTCTGTATCAAGAAGGGCTCACCTTATAGTTACTTGATCAGTGGTTCACGCTATGAAGGGGTGGAGTGTAAGGGAACTGTTGAATCACAGCCTGAACCACTGATTAGTCACCTGAGGTGAGCATTGAGTCAGCCATGGGGGCACAGGTGGAGGTAATAATACCTGTGTGATTGGAAGGGGTGGAGCCTGGCTCCACCTCTCCCCAAGCCCCATTTAAGGGCTGACCACCACCAGGAAAGGATCTCTTCTTGGAGATCCCTCCCGTGTGGAGTATACAGCGAGCCTTCCCCATCCAAAGGTGAGCCATCCTTCTTTTTGTACCATTTGTATACCATCTGTACAAACTTAAGTAAATATACCATCTCTTACTATTCTTAAAGAGTCACCTCTAAGATCATTGGCATTACAACATTGTAAAGCAGACCAGGAATTATTCATATCCTGGACATCTCCAAATCAGCTGACATAATACAAGGCTGTAGATCCTACATGAAATGCTTTACTTTTAATGCTTATTCTTGAGCCTCCATCACTCCTGTAGCTTTTTACATATAATCCTATGGGAAAATAGAGTACAGGTAAAGCTGTCAGAACAGTATCAGGAGGCATCTATAAAAAAATGAGAAGGAAAAACTGGCAGCCTGTTTTCTGTGTTTTTCCATAGCTCAAACTCCACTTGTATTCCCCAGTTTCAGATTCCTGACTTCAGTAAATTATTGTAATACAAAAGAAGATAGAGTTAAGTACTAAACCAAAAATTATTACAGACAGCATCTATCCAGAAGAAGAAAGAAAAGAAGGAAGCCTATAGCCATAGTGCTGATCTATTCAATTACTGAAACCAAATACATACAGATCACCTGAAAACCGCAATTACCCCTCTCATGGAAATACATTATTGTCTTCATTTCCTTGCAAAGTGAGCAGGTAACTGTAAGAACTGCCTTTCTTGTTTCAGATGAATATTAACTTTATCCCAATTACAGACTCTTGAAGAAAGCGTGTGAAATAAAACAAATGCTTCTGGTATACTTCATGTGGGACAGAAAAGTAATTATGTGGTCATTTTCCCCCCATTTCTGGCAGAAGCATTCCCTTAGTAAGAATCCACTAAAGCAAGAGACCATCCT
This sequence comes from Odontophorus gujanensis, assembly GCA_013399175.1. Classification (NCBI taxonomy): domain Eukaryota; kingdom Metazoa; phylum Chordata; class Aves; order Galliformes; family Odontophoridae; genus Odontophorus; species Odontophorus gujanensis. Next base: position 371,432 of record VXAB01004610.1, on the reverse strand, counting down.
GCATAAAATCCAGTGACATCCAATCTCCACCAAAGCAGGAAAATGCTCCCTGATACCAAGCACTGAATAAAACTTGCACCCTTTCAACACATTACAGATATGTCAAAAAAATTAAGCCCTAAAATCAGGAACTGGAAAAAAATAGCAATGCCACAATCAGTGAAAGATGTGGCAGAAGAAATACATTTTTCTTTTTTTTCAAAGAAGGCAATTCAGCGAGGAAAAGAGAAGAGATGGATGGACGAGCTGCGCTTAAATACACAGTCAGCCCTTGCTGAGAATTCATGTTTCCTCTGAAACAGACAGGGACAGAAGAGCCACTCTAAGCCATCACCTGGAGATAGCAATGGCATGGAGAAATACTAAGGGCTAATATCATCCATGTTTACAGAATCATCTCATCATAGAATATCCCGAGCTGGAAGGGACCCGTAAGGATTATCGAGTCCAGCACCCGGCTCCACACAGACCACCCAAAACCCAAATCCAGTGTCTGACAGCACTGACACGTTAGCTCATCTTGTTTTCCAGTTGATTTTTGCAATGATGTAGAAATACTGCCACTAATGGAATCTACTTGGTAAACAGTGCCCAGCATGTAATAGCATCCCTGTCAAATTCAGGTGGAATAAAAAAGACTGCTTATTAAAAATAATTAACAAGTTGTATCTAGGAAAGGTCTGTCAGGGCTTCACACATGCACTGGAAGGGAGACCAAAGACTGTCAGGTCAAGCCCTATGACAGCTTTTCAAAGGGAGCCAAATTTGCTGTCTTTCATAGCAGACAGACTACTGGGAGGAAGGTATGAAATAGAGCTGGATGGGAAGTACTGCACTATGGGAAGATCGTAGTTGTCTTGGCAATTAAGGCTTTCCCAGGGGGTTAATTACACACAGCAAGCCAAGCATTATATAAAATGCTTTTTGTGGGTGCCACAAAAAAGTACACACCTTGGCAAGCCCAGCTCTGGAAATCCAGCAGCTTGTTTGTTCTGATCCAGGGAGTTCGCCTTCCAGCAGGCAGTGATGGTCAGGGCTCCTTAGCAGTTTAAGAGGTTGATTTGGACATTGAGCCAAATCCCTCCCCTGGACAGCATCCCCAGCTGGGTTTTACAACATGGTCCTCTCTGCACTTCTTCATGAGACTCCCCCAAACCTCCACATTCAGATGTTTTTCTTCTCTACAGCCTGCCCTCCATTCGGTTTCACTGTTCCCCATTCATAGAATCATAAAGGTTGGAAATGACCACTAAGATCATCTAGTCCAACGACCAACCCTTCACCAACACAACCCTCATTTGTGCTTCCAGTCTTTAGAATCTTACAGTCATTTTCACAAATGAGACAAAAAACAGAGGAAGGAATACATTAACCTATACTGTATTGATAACTAAAGCCTAATTCTTACAAGCAAATACATATATTTTTTGTTCTTTTTGTTGTAATAGTAAAACTTCCTCCTCACTACGGGAATCCTCTGGCAAGTGTGATTTTGGCATGTTTCACTGAGATCTCTTAGGGAAGCACACGAATGCAAAAGAGACTTATAGACCTAAGGTTCTCATCAATATATATACTTCAAAATCAATGCCAATTTCATTCCGTTTACGACCTTCTCTGACCATATAAACTGGAAAGCTTGCAGTTATTTGAACACATGATTACTTAACAGTTTCCAATTTAATAAATCTTAACAAGGGCAAAATCCTTTTATTCCCTTCCATTTATTTATGGCCTGGAATGTGTGGGAATCTACAGTGAATTACCAAGGAAAAAAACCCAGATAAAACCATGTACAGTAGTAAATTAACTCTTTATTCCTGTGTTCTGCACTAGGCAAGAACAATTTTGGATTTCTAGCAAAAAAGAAGTGCAAACATGGAATATAAAAAAGTGTACTTTACTGCATTTTGCTGTGAAATAGTGATTGCACTGGAAACTATTTTATCCAGACGCTTTTTAATTTGTACTCATTTGAAAATAATTTCCTAAAATATATGGCAGTAACTATTGATGATGTGGGACAATATGGCCCTCTTGCACTTGTACTAACATGAATCGAGAGCTTCTTATTTCACAGATTGACAAGAGAACAGTCAAGGATCTTCAATCCATAGGAAAGCATTACCATGGTGTACAGCAGTGCAAAAGAAGAGGTGGTAAAACAGTATGCAAATAATCACTCTGTTTCCAGTGTATTTCAGCTGTTTATAAAGAGAAACATTCCATTAACATCAGATCAAGGGAATGGTTGATGCACACTTTTTAGAGGGCAATTTTTAATTTGAAAATTGTCACTGGTAGTCCCAGTGAGCAAAAATTAAGAAATTACCATTTATTCTGAAGATGCAGTGAAAGTGAGTAAGGTCAAAATTCACTTTCACGAAACAGAATATTCTGAATCTTAGATTTGGGATGAAAACTGTAAACATGTTTAACTTCAGAGACAGGAAACATTCTAGTACACTTCAAGGTGACTCAGGGTACAAGAAGTTCAGTCTATACAAATCTTGGCAGGGTTGAGGTGATTCCACAACTTTTAGAAAAAGTATTTTCCTGTGGAATATTCTACAGTTATCTTACAAATAAAATTTAAGGTCTACCTTGATAGATTTAACTGAAGAAGATTAGAGATGGAAAACAAATGTCATGCACATTTGTTCCTCTTTTTTTTCCCCTGTCCTTGTGAATTGCAAAATGTATTTTTAATTCTATATAATCAGGCAACTCCCATCTTTGTGTGAGTCAGCCATATATTGAGAGAAGGGAGAATTCTACTCTCTTGGCATAGGAAGAAGTGATTTCGAACTACAATAATCAGTTAACCTTTTAACATATATTTTCCACTTAATCTTACCTCCAAAAAATGCTCTGCTTGCTGTTCTCGATCCAATTTTCTTGATGTTGTTGTAATCAGACCTGTGAACAGAGAATGATATTTGACTGTCAATACCAGCTGAAAAATATATATCTCCATCGACCAGGAGACCAAATTCATTTTTCAAACACTCAAAGGGAAAAAATCTATTTGAAGCTATATCAGACACAGATTTCTTGACATCTGTCAAGCCTTTTCTTTTGCAGCACAGCCATTATGACTTTCTGACTAACAATGAATCTCTACAGAAAAATGCTGTGAGAAAAGTAACTGAAAAACATTTAGCTGTGCATCTCTGCTTAACATGCTACACTTATTACACTGAATAAAACACCTTACTAAAGAATCACTATTTGTCTTATGATTAAGTGCTTCATTGAACCATTTGCATTTGACTGAGATCCTTCTACAAAAAAACCTCATTACAGATTTCAGAGTTCTTAAACAATTAAAGGGATAGGATGCTGATTACCTCCATGCCAAGAATACTTGACAAAGAAGATTATTTCTGTAATAATTACTTGTATACATAATGATTTCCAAATGTAATCATTCTAATGCATTAAAGGTTTTGTACCACAATTTCATCAATTTGTTCCATGATCAAATCGAATCTTTAAAATAAAGTACCCTCACGTATCCATACATGAGGATGATCAAGACATCTCCTCTTTTAAAGCAATGCACTCTCACAAATGATTAACCTCTTTTGAGATTTATAGCAAGTAAAGAAAATGAAGTACTTTCCAAGTTCCCTCAAGAAAAGTGATGTTCTATGAGCACAGCTTATTTTTTATTTTTTCTCGGTAGAGATTTAAAGGTCAGATTTGAATTTCCCCCATACAAAACATTTCTTTGGATGGGTAAATTCATCGTTTGAGTGTTGTCTGCTAGATTCAGATGATAGTAAAGGGATTGACTTCTCCTAGAGGTAAAAATGTTTTTGGAAATGATGTCAGTGGACAAAGTAGCTCTTAAGAACACCTCCTCTGTAAGACTATCAACCAAGACAGGAAAAGAAACACTCCCTGTAGAACTAAGATCTGCTTATTAAATCAAATCTGTCAGTCACCTAAACACAGATCCACAGTGACTGTGAATTACTTGGAAAACAGTTGTAACAAATCTAAATAGTGCCTCTAGTCCCCAAAGACTTCAACAGCTGCAACTTCTCATACATAGTCGCCTTCTACTTAGAGGAATCACTTACCTATCTTGGTGAGAAGTAGGGGGGGAGACATCGTGGATAAAGAAGGGAAAACAGTACCTGAAGTAAAGGACAGGAAAGTCCAGTCTGCCTCCCCTATTTCAGGCTCATTATGAAATCTACCAGACCCCATAAGTGACACTCAAGGGAATACTGTGGGCACCAGATTGGATCATTAGAGCAATCTCTGTAATATTGTTACATGGAAGAACAACCAGGTGCTGGCAAAAGGCTGAAAAAGCAAAACAACTGGTATTTCCTGCACCAAGCAATTGTAAGTATTCAAAACAGCTACACCATATGGGAGACTTCTACTCCCTGCATGAGTTTAAACAGACATGACAGCATGGATGACAAATTGGTGTCATTCACACAAGATCCCCCACGTCTAGAGAGAATGCACAGGCACAAGGAAGAAGTTCTAAGTTATGAAGCAAGTGTAGCTTCAATAAACTGATAAAAAAATATTCAGAATGAACTGTCCTTATTTGTCCCATATACGGTCACCATGGACATTTATTGTGCATCACCTAACCTCAGTAAGGAATATGATCATTTTTTATACCATCTTTCATGTTCAACCTTCTTACTGGGGTACTATGAATTAAAAGGACCTTCTCCTTAAATAATAAATATTTAAAGTATTTGCTATGCTGAAATATTAGTCAGTTCCCCCCACACACTAAGGAATACCCAGGATACACTGCAAATCATAGACTTCTGTCCTTATCACCTACTTCAGGCAAAAGATTTCACTTCTGCTTTGAAGATCAAGAGCTAACATTTGACACTGAGCATCACTCACAGAATTTATAGTGCTGGTCTTTCACTAGTAAAACTAAAACGGTCTCACAGAACCATTACAGGTTTGGGATTTTTCTTTTTTTTTCTTTTTTCTTTTTTTCTTTTTTCAGAGTAGAGCCTTTTGGACTGCCATAACGGTCAGAGTCCTTGCAGAACTGAATTTAGTTCTGAAAGAGGCATACAAACACACGGTAAGAATCTACAACAAAAGTGCCTATATTTTAAAATGAACAGATCTTAACAGATTTAGTACCAAGACAGCAGCTGTTCCTAAAGGACAGGTAACCATTAAAATAGAATAACAATTTAGACTGAATACTAAAATGAAGTTGCCCTTAAGGAGTGCCTGGCAATACTTCCATACACAGTTCTACAACAAGTATTTATCTAATTATGGTCATGTACTGGTACAGATAAGAACCTGATTCTTTCAGATTATGAAACTACATTTCAGGCAACTCTTTTAGACCTATCATTGAAAGTGAAGAAGAAAAAAAGATTCCAGTTATTCTTAAAGCTCCCTGTGGCTTTACTACAGCAACTCCTCCATAAGTTTCATGAGAATCTTGCTGTGTCCCTCTTGCATTCAGTACAAATACACAACAGCAGCCATTTTTAGAAGAATGTTTAACTTCCTTTTACAGATCCAGGGCCACTGAGAGAAACTTGGTTTTGTACAAGAGAATGCATCCCAACTGCAGTTCTTCTCTAATGTATTGTGTTATCATACTGTTCAGGAAGACGTTACCCAAAGAAAATAATTCACAGGGAAATATATGCCCAAAGTAATGATGCTGGGCTGCACTGATATAAAATCTCAGGAGGACAATGATGAAAAATGACCACTTCTTTTTTTCCCCATCTTCAATATGTGCCATAGCTCTTGCAGATACAGCCATCTGGTCAACTGTCCAAAGCCAGCTGGGAGATATAGCAGGCATTTTTCACAGAACAGCAGAAATGCTAACAAGCTTCAGAAGTCATACCACACCTCTCAGATGGTTGATCTGAAATTTCCAGGGAAACAACATGGTCCTGCTAGGTCCAGGAGACATTTATAACTGTGATGATTCTTATAGAACAGCCACGAAAGTGAAGAGAAAAACTGGGTGTGATAGGAAAGTTATTGGCAATAAAACTGTTGTCTCACAAGCAGGGTCATGTGATTCTGTTGCCTGAATTTCTTACTTTTTTTGGTGAATTTCTGACTTAAAACATCTCTCTGTGCATCCTGGCACCTCTCCTCCTCAGGCTATAACGCAGCCTTTCTGACCCATTCAGAAACGTTGCTTCGTCCAGTATTTCAGCTTGGAGAAAACCACATTCTCACATAACTTGCTTTTCTACAAATCTTCTTGATATTGGAATACTCTTCCTACCCTAAATAAATTAACAGTTATTTATCTCCTCGTGTTATAGAGTTTGGAAAGGATAGAAGGTGACTGAGCACAGCCCGTGCAGTATGTCTCACTGATCTGCAGCACACAGTCACAAGACTGCTCTGATTTTCGGCTGGTCCTGTATGGAGCCAGGAGGTGGAGTCAGTGATCCATATGGATTCCTTCCAACTGACGTTACTCTATGATTCTGTGATTCTAAGCCCCAGCTAACACTGAAAGCAAAACAGCCTTCCAACACCTCAGGGCACGCAGGGTAGGACCATCATTGCTCCTTGTGACATTTACCTCACAGAGGAAACACAGCCTGTGCATGGAGAAGATCTTAGAGCTTATGTGCAGCAGCTACGGAGATACAGGAGAAGGGACAAGACCAACAGTAAGAAATCCTGACACTTTCACTGATTAATCACCCGTACAGTTTCAGGCAGTGCCCCATTCTGGAAACAAATCACTGCTTATCCAAACAATCAGAGATCAAGACATTTAAACAACTCTTAGCATTGACTATTGTCATAATGCTTACAGTGTGTTGCAGACGCAAAGTGGAGAAATGAAAAAATTCAGTGAAAGATTAAAACCTGTATGAGTTTGCTTTTGAAATGAGTAAAGCATACTGTTCCTAGTGAGCAAATGAGGAAGGTTACCTTTCCACTCAATGATAACTCAGTCATCATGTCTTAGAGTTAATGTCAGGTATGTGTGTGCCCATGGAGGCGTGCAAACATATGCTTATATATACACAGGATGACATAAAGTCAGGAATAGTTATGAATTCAACAGTATGACTGATGCTTTATAATGGGTTTTACAGAAAACTATCTTTATTAATAATAAAGCCATCAAACCTGGCAGAGTAGCAGCAACTTGTTGGCTCCATCATGTCACCTAAGTTGTACTTTGTTATTCAGAGCTGGAAAAATGTTCTTTCTCAAAAGGAGCTTACTGTGATGCATTGTATTTCTTTGAATAGTGTTCTGCTTGGATGCTTAGACATGTGGCTCTGAGAGATGAATGTATCTGAGAAATACCTCGAAATACCCATTGCTCTCTGATGATATGCAGGTAGTAGGCCCAGTCTAGAGCAATTCCACCGCAATCAAGGCAGCTCCACAAATTTACGATAGCAAAGAATTCTGTACAGTGACTGTAATCTCTGCATTTTTATTGTCAAGAACACATTAAAAAAAGAAAAGTTATTTAACATAAATAGAGCAAACAAATTTATATTTTATGTAATTTGAGGCCAAAACCTTTCATTTCAGCAAGTTCAGTATCTAAGTTTTCATTTTGATATACTTCCTTAGAAGCTTGTGATACTGTCATTTATTTCTACTGTAGCTCCAAAATTTAAATTGAAGCTTAACATTTTTGCCAATCTATATCAAAGTTACTACTGTACAGTACAGAAAATGGAAACATATTTTGCATGATGGCCTAAAGCTAACACAGATACTTATGTTTATGGTTATTTTTATTATTAACTTGCCAAGAAACATGGAGTAATATGCAAGCAGAGTGAGAGTCTTGAGAAAAACAGACAGATGACTAAAGGCAAATAGTGACTTGCCACATCTTATAATAATATCATCAGATAGGTTGGGTTGGAAGGGCACACAAAGCCCACCCAGCCACAACCTCTACTTTGGGCTGGTTGCCCCCACCAGCTTAGTCTGCCCAGGGCCCATCCAGTCTGAACTTAAGCACCTCCAGGGATGGGGCACTGCAGCTCTCTGGGCAGCTGTGCCAGGGCCTCACTGCCCTCTCAGTAAAGAACTTCACTCCTAACATTTAACCTAAATCTCCCCTCTGTTAGTTTAAAACTGTTTCCCCTTGTCCAAACACTACACTCCTGAACAGAGTCTCTTCCCACCTTTCCTTCAGGTGTCTTATATATACTGGAAGGTTGCCACAAGGTCTTCCCAGAGCCTTCTCTTCTCCAGGCTGAACAACCCAGCTCCTTCAGCCTGTCTCCATAGGATAGGTGCTCCAAACCTTTTAGCATCCTCATGGCCTCCTCTGGATCTGCTCCAAGAGCTCCATGTCCTTGTGCTGGGATACCAGATCTGGATGTACTGCCATAGTGGGGCCTCATGAGAAATCTCCATGTGTTCTGTATGCTTATGTAAACAGACAATACTATAGAAATGCATACATATGTGCTATAGACATAGACCAGTATTTGAGAATGTGCATGGCATTTTACATAAACCCAATGAGTGAATATTAAAAATGATCCTAAAATACACTTATTTAGAGAAGGTCTTTTACTTCTGGGGTTTACCAGTGATTATTCTTTCTATATATACGTATTGTTTCAAATATTTCTGTTAGAAATGAATTAATCCATGCACTTAAAGAGCGACAGAAGAAAAAATCACCAAGGTCTGTTGAACATAAAGCCTACAGCAGAGAAAATCTCTCAACACTTGAACAGTACACAGGGAAACATGGCAGCATGTTTGCTTCTTCTGATGCTTACCCTCTGTGCATCCAGATCAGTTCACAGCTGCAGGTGTGATCCTGAACTAAACTGACCTTTGACTTAAAAGAAATTCACATATTTTTCAATAGCATAGCACTCTGGGACCAAAAATCAGTTTGCTACAGGCTATTTTCTAGCACAGATTGAATTTCCCTAATATGGCAATGAAGCCAAGGAGAGTTCAATAGCCTTCTCCTTACGAAATTAAATTATTTTTATTCAAACTGTAGATGGATAACCTTACCTGAGCTGTGTTGTGAAGTCTTGCTTAGGAGATAACAGAATCACAGAATCTGGTATGGAGAGACAGCATATTCTACTGCTGTCTCTTGAAAACACTGCAAATTTTATGGGACAAAGCATACATTTTTTGAAAATGAAATTTCCAAGAACTACTTTATTAATATCTCATCTCTAAACTTGGCTTACATGAGATATGAAGAGAGTACTTGATGGGTAATAAACATGCTGCAGTGAAAGACGATGAATATATTCCTCTATTTTAAGCTGAAGGCTGAATGTCTTCATAGGGATACAAAGATGAGTTGGAAAAGAGCTTCTTCCCCCTCCCCAGAAATTTAACTGAATACAATTTAGTGCACATTTTACTGTTCATCATTACATCTTTTTTTTGTTCAAGCCATGCATGCTCGTAAAAACAATTTCATTCATAAAATGCAAGTGTGGGATGGGTGAGAACTAGGACTAGGAACTTCAGGTTACGGGTGAAAGCTTTTCTAATATCTCACAGTCAGAGAAAACTTTCTTCTCATAAAGGTATTGACCTTCATCTTACTGAAAATTAATTTTGAGATGGAAGCAAGAATACAAAATTTGAGAGGCTTTTCTGTAGAGGTACTGTGTGCCCCTTTTGATGCTCAGCCCACAACACAGACCACTTCCCAGTTACCTTTCTCAACCACTGTAAGGAAGAAAGATACAGAAAGAAATCCACAGTATGATATCAAAGGAAACTTTGTAGACCTACCCTTGAAAGCTCTGCTTGGGGAGAAAAATGCCTTGGGACTGTTTGCTGAAAACATGGGTCTTTTAACCCAACAAGTTAAACAGACAAAAGAAGCACTAAAGCAAACACCTCTTTTCTAAAAATTCTCCATAAATTCAGCAGTGGGTTATACACACTGCCTGCTCCCTCAGGCTGATTTTGCAGCAATTCATGTGGGAACATACGGATTTACCGACGAGTTTATTAGAAACCTCAAATATTTATTAACAGTACACACAAAGGTATGAATGCAGCCTCCGTATTCTGAACACAGAAACTGAGTACAGAGCTGTTAAGAAATACAGCCATCAGCAGTCCCACTGCTTTTTGATAGTGTGAAACTAAGTCTGGGGCTTTCAACGGAATGAAAAAAAGGGAGCAGACAAAACAAATAGCATCAGAACTTCCAAGCTAATTCAGGAAAGTAAAACTATGAAGTATTCCTAACCATAGAAATGCAGAAATGAATAGCAATAACCAGGGCAATTTTATTACCCACAGGCAGTGAGAGGCGTTGTAAACACTCTAACAGCACATTCATCTCCTGCAATAAATTAAAGATAGACAAAATGAAATTGCATTTCAAAGATAAATGATAGAAAATGATGTAAATTTTACTTGGAGATGTAAACAAACATATCATTTTATATAATTACACATGTAAACCTCTAATTTAAGAAGACTGTATTTTGATCTAAATGAATGATACTTTATTGAATAAGAGAAAAAAAACACCAGGCAAGCCTGTGCAATTACATGAACGACTGCTGCCTTATTGTTTTTCCAGAGGTGACAATGAGTGAAATGACCTCTTTGAAAATAGCTAGGTATAAAAAGTGATTGCTTTTAAAAACAGTTATGTTTTCTAATGTGTGCTTATGTCTGAGAAAACAAAAAAAATAATTCTTTTTTTGGTTGGCCCTTCTGTTTCTTGTGAGACTTTTCTTATCTTTTTCCTGAAAACTCCTCACAAAATGCAAAGTGAACATTTATTTCAGTGTAGAATTTGGATTATTACTTTAAAGGTAGCTTTTGGTTTGTTGTTGTTGTTGTTGGTCTTAAATCATGTTTAGAATGGCAATATGGTGTGACAGTCTGTTCTGCCTTGTGGAATGGAGGGTTCCATGGGACTTCCCATTTTCTCTTCATAGAATGGGTTGGGTTTGAAGGGACCACAAAGTCCACCCAGCCCCAACCCCGTGCCATGGGCTGGTTGTCCCCCACCAGCTGAGGCTGCCCAGGGCTCCATCCAACCTGGCCTGGGATCAAAAAACCCTGGGCCAATGACTCACAGCTTTCTCCCTTGCTTTGTCTTCAGCTGCAACACCATGACAAATCTCCTGCAAAGGGGAGGTGACTTATGGTGTGAGGACACAAGCCAGCTGATGCCACTCAGCTTACCAGAGACCCATAATAAACCTGTCAGTCTTTCCTTTGGTGAACTAAATACACCAAGCTCCTTTGGCTTCCTTTTCACCTTACAAATTTTCTAATCCCCTTTCTGCACTGCAGTTCCAGCATGCTGTCATCCACCCCAAGGATGGAGGGATGGAGGTTGAATGCTGTGCTCCAGTAACATTTCCATAGGCCCCATAAACCAGCCTAAACACTGCCTCAAGTGCATGCACTTTGAGCAGAGATGGGCAATCTTATTATGAGTCCCCAAATGCACTGTTTCTTTTACACCACTAGCAAATCTCATCCCATTTCTTCTCCTCAAACCCTCAGTATTCCTTTTTTTTCCCTCCTACTCTGTATTAGACGACTGCTATTTCTGGATCAGCACCTCCTGCTTTTGAAGCTCACACTCTTGATGGGAACACCAAACAAGATCATTTGCCTAGCCAACACTTGAAATTGTTAGTACGCACCTTTTCAGAGTGCAAATTCCTCTTTCAAGACTCATCACTTTTATTTCCTCCTTAGCTAGACCCATATGCACATATCAATTATCCTATTAATCTCCATGTACTCATGCCTCATAAATTCTGCAGTGCAACCGTATCAAATGCATTACAGAAGTCCATGTAGATTACACATACAGCACTTCTTAGAACATCATTTATCTTATCAATGACATCAAGGTGGTCTGGCACGATTTACTTCTGCTAAACACATGAGCACTTTTATCCCATTTCCAGTTGATTTCCATGTTTTTAATTCTACTGTCCTTCAAAAAGCATTCAAAAGCCTTGAAGATGACGGTCGTCAGACAAAAAGAAGAGTAAACACAAGGTTGATTCTCCACATTGCCCTCCAGGGGCACTTCATTTGTTATCTCCCGCTTACGTGGCTCAACTCCAAGATTTGATAATAAGTGACTGGCTACAGGAGTCCAATTTAGCTCTCTCGTAATACTTTGTATGGAAATTCACAGGTTGTGGGATATGGAGATTTCAAAGTTCAGATCCTTTATTTAGGCTTAAATGAGTACCTAAGAACAGAAAGAGCATTCGTATCCTCTTTTGTTTTCATTCCTTATGAAGTGCAGCGCTGCCTAAAACCCTCGCTGCTAATATGATGCCTCAGCACAGATTTTAACATCTCCGTTCGTTGCTTTCATTTTCAGGGAGAAATCACAGAATTCTATTGGGGTTATAATTAGCATGTAATTGTTACTTGCAGGAATACCTATAAATACATCTAACTGGTGGCTAGCTTAGTAACCAGCGCACATAATCATTATACAATTTTCTTTAATTTTTTTTTGTGCACAAAGGCCTCATAATTCTGCAGAAGTGACAACTGAGCCTAACTAGACTCTGGTTATAATTTATGCTAATGAATTTCACTGTTTGCAGGAAAGAAGAGTTATATAACGCGGGTGATGGGGTGGGTGGTGACACCTTCAGTGAAAAGGGGACAGGCAAACACTGAGCACCCCATCCCGCATGCCCAGCTTTGTTCCATCTCTTTCTTTGGCATATTACCATGTGAAAACAAGGGCGGACAAAGTAATGGTAACACAGTCTCCAGTGTATGCTTTTGTATAACACATGCCTAGGATGAAGCTTGCTAAGTCCTAGTATTTTCTTTCCTCAGTTGTGGAGGAGGTGCAGAGGTGTGTGCGGGGCACAGCCGTCAGTTTTTCCCCCTCATGCGGACACCTTCATTACCTTTTAAAGAGAAATGGTTTTGCGTCTTTTCACATACACCCTCAATGAGTGCTGTTCTTGACAATAGGAAAATAGGTCTGCTTTTCTCCAACTGTGCTCAGAAGAGAGATTTTCATTCTTCATTACCAGCAATTGCCTCCACCAATCACCACCCACTGGTACAGAAAAGCCCCAGCGCTGCGAAGGCGATGCCTTGCGCTAACAGCAGATTCCTCAGATTGAGTGAATCTCATCTTCATCTCCAATAAAAAATGATTCATTGGTAACGTGACCTTCCTGATGCAGATGCAGAACGCAGAGCTGCAGAAAGAGGCCTCATAGAAAAGATATACGACCTTGTTTGGTGACATGCAACCTTCAGACAGACTTACATATACCTCAGCTGCCCTTCCCAAGGTGGTCTCCTGCCTGGGAAGCAGTGTTGAGCAACTCTGCTTGGTTTCCTGCTCACCCCCTGACTTGTTCAGTAATTTTCCATGTGACATTTGATGTCTCAGTGCTTCGGTTTCCTCTCCCATAAAAACTGGGATAATTGATATCTTCCTCCGTAAAGTGCCTTGTGATCAATAAAGGAAAAAATCACTTGTGTAAGAGAAAGGTATTATTATTAACTAACAATCCCATAAAGCTCAGCCATTATAGCACTAAGCACTTTTCAAAATTTATTGTTATATAGGTAAAGAAAATAATTTATTTACAGAATAAAATTAATCTCTTTGGTTTTTAAGGTTTTCTGCTTTTTCTTCTCTCCTTCGTGCAGAGATTTATTTTAATTCTTAGCAATGGATAAAGTGCAGTACTAGCTCTGACCCCTGACTTCAATGGCTTTGCACATAACAAATAACAATAATGCACAGTAAAACTGGAACATAAGCAGGAACTGCTTTTCTCTGCAGAGTGAGGCCATTGCCTCAGTCTTGCTGAGCAACTGCCAGAGCAGAGGGTTCCAATTATGAGAAAATCTTCAGCAGAGGAGACATGGCAGACTCAGCTGTCGGCACAGAGCTCTCACCTGGGCACCAATGCATGGGTGAGATCCTCAGGCTGAGCTCTTCCCATGTGTACAGGCGGATGGAGCAGAAGAAGGAGAGCAGACCCAAGTTCCCATTGCTCAATCTGGAGTCTCATCAGCACCCCAAGCACTGTGCCCTGCTGGCTGCATTTTAGAAATGCACTGATTGATAAACTCCATAGTTTGAGCCCATCAATCGTCTGAGAACACCCTAAGCATGACTTTGCCACCCATGAGACTGATGCCAGAGGAGCACGTATTGCCAAATGAATGAAGATGGAATGACGCTGCTGCCTGGACTGCTTTGGGGACAAAAGCTGCAGGAGCAACCAGAGGTTGCAACATGGCAACTGCTCCTGGCACTACTCAAAAGAACTGTGAGTCCAAGGAGTGAATGAAGACACTTCTTCCTTCCAAAAGAGTAAATCAAGTTTCCTTCTTAGCTACTAAAATGGGTATGTGTGTAGTAGAAATGGAAACAACAGACAGTTTTCAGAGAACGGTATGCTGATAATAAAGGAGATAATTAACAGCAGGCAAAGTGGCAAACTGGGAATGTGCTACTTGTATCTGGGCAGAGAGCTCTCTTAATGTCCCAGCATTGATGACTTATTAGACCTGTGGTCTGATCACTGAAGGGCAGCAAAATTACAAAAAATTACAAATAATATCACCGTAGTAGAAAAACAGATGACAGCTCTAAAGATATCCAAGGCAAGAGATAAAGACAACAGACACTGCTTTATAGAGATGGAAAGAAGCAAGTTTCTGATACAAGGGTAACTGTCCCTGAATATTTTGGAAGACCTGTCTAAACTTGGTTTATTGTAGGTCAAAGAAATCCAAGAGACACAGTGAAGACTTCAGGACTGCATGCAGTGTATCTTGCCCACAGCAATTGGACACACACGCCTTCAGTGTGAGATCTTGAGTAGGGAAAACCAGCTTACAGAGTAATATAAATAATAGAAAATGCTCTTTGTAAAAGTCTTGCACTGAGTTTTATTCTATTTAACTGCGATATTCTTATTCCAGCTAGTTTTAATCCAGACAACTTTTCTACCAGCTTCTCCATAAGATGGATGCCATGTTTAACTGTCCTGCTGACCACAAGCTGAGAACCATGAGGATAATACACACACACCACACATTGTGAAATCTATTCTGTGCTAACCTATCATGACACAAAAGCCAGTTGTTATTGAACTACTGGATACAAAGGCTCTGAAGCAGAGTGGGATGCTTGGTGTGCTCATTTGCATCTCATTACCCAGCATGCTCTTTCTCCTCAGAGTTATTTTCATAGTGGTATTGTTGTCTGAGCCCTGGGAACAAGTGGAAAGATCTGGGGACTTTGGATGCAGGCAGTCCTTTTCTACTTGCTTTGCTCCCTCTTTACAATGAAAGGCTTTGCCAAGTACTGAAAATGAACCATTTTTCCATTTTTAAAGCTGTATGGGAGGTGGGGGTTTTAGTAGTTTAAGTTATCAGGAGCAAATCTTGAATAATAAATAAGACTTCAGAAATGTGAGCCTAATGCTCCTCTGCACAAGGTGCTCAGGCATGAAGGTTTTGATCAGAGAGGAAGAAATGAGATAGAACTTCCTTCTGATTTAAGTTTTGTTTGTACAAAGAATCTATTTCAGCAAAATGTGATTGCAAGCTCATCATTCAATGAAGGGCAAATATCTCCAATTGCAATCCAGTAAGATCAGCAACTTTCTGTGTGCGTTACGAGCCTCAGCAAAGAGAACTGAACATACTGGCTTCTGTCATTGTCTACATTTAAGACTGCGATGATTTCACTCTGTCCAATTCATTTCAAAAGCTGCAGCCTCCAATTAAAAGTACAAGTTGTCATCCAGAATAAGTGTCTATCATTTGAGCCAGATGAGTTTCGGTTTCTGTCAAATGAACTGCTTCAAAGGGTTCATTTGGAGATCAGTTACAAATTCTAACCCAATAATAAAGGAAATAAAACTGCTGCAGACACAGGACTCAGAAGAACACAACGTTATTAAAGCTTCCCATCGGTTTTGGTATGTTTTGTAAAGTTGAAAATAAAAGCTAATTTCAAAATTACTTCATTTTTTTTTTCAGATGTACCTGAAAAATAATAAAAAAGAATCGAGTCCAGGAAAGCTGTTGTGGTTTAACACAGCAGGTGGCTGAGCACCACAGTTGTTCTCCCACTCCCCGCTTCCCAGTGGGATGGGAGAAAGAACAGCAAACAAAAACAAAGTAGAACTCATGGGATGAGCTCAAACTATTTACCAAGATTGAGAAAAGGAAAAGGTTAATAATCATATATATATATTTTTATATATATATATGAATGTATATAACATATGATACACAAGCAACTGCTCACCATATATCAACCCATACCTAGCTAGCCCTCTGAGCAGCAAAAGAGAGCAAGATGAACTCCCAACCCCTTCAAAACTCCTTCCACGTGATGTCATATGGCATGGAATAAGCCTTTGGCCAGTTTAAGTCAGCTGTCCTGATTCTGTCCCCTCCCAGCTCCTTGTGCCCTTTGCTGCGAATGACCTTGGCTCTGTACAATACTGCTTAGCAGCAGCTATAAACGTCCACATGTTTTTTCTCCTAGAACCAAAACACAGCATCGTATCAGACACTCTGAAGAAAACAATTCCATCCCAGCTGTAACTGAGACAAAAGTCTGTGAACCTCAACTTCATATTCAGTAACACCATCAATCACAGGAAAATTACATTGTACTTCATAAATGTCAATGAATTCTTCATCAAAAGCCAATGTGAGGTTGGGAGTTAACTCCTCCACAGGTAAAACAGATTTCTCTCATTTCACAGATACATAATCTTATCTATAAAATTAAAAATGTATTGAAGACTGGTGCAAACCATAGCAGGAGCACATTTTTAACTCTTCAGTCTCTCAGGTTTGTGTTTTAAGAATGGGATCAATTTTGAGACTTCCCTTTGGGATTAAAAGTGATCAGCATGGGTAAAAATCATACAAATAAATAACAGAGAATCTCCAGATCAGAAGAAACCTCCAGTGATGGGCTAGGTTTCTAAGGCTAAGGCTCAGTAACCCCTTAAAATGTCCCTTGTGTGGCAGGAGGCTGCGTGGCATTTCACAGCAGGATGGTGTGATGATGTTTCTAAGGCTTGTGCTGTACAAGCCTAGATGAAACAATTAGGGATTCTCACTCACCCAAGTTATTCATTTTACTTTAGCATCACTTTCACAGCAGTAGATCTAGAAACTGCTCCTCTAGGATACAAAAGGTGCAGGTTACACCTGCTATGTTGAATTTAAACTTAGAGATATCACACGAATGGATTAGATATTGAAAATATTTTAAGGTGGAGGAAATAACAGCTTATTTCTTCATAGCTCCAACTCTTGTACAGTGTTTTGCATTCAGCTGGTATATCACAGAGATGTGCACGCACCACAAGCAGAGACTGGAGAGCACTTGGCAGCTGGGAAAGGGCTTAGTCAGAGCCAGGACATGCCCGCACGTAAACCACATGAACAACAGAACACATCCGATCATCACCATTCTGAAAGGCCACGGTATTTGGCATCATTACCCAGACAACTCTGGCAGCTGCAGCACAAGGCATGGTGATAGTCCACATACAGAGATGCACCATCACTGAATGTTTCCCTTCCCCTGGCAGTGCTTGTCTGAGCTTGCAGAAATAGATCAAGGCAGAATGGCAACAGAGAATCATAGAATCATAGAGGATGGAAAAGACCACAGAGATCATCCATTCCAACCATCAACCCGTCCCCACCGTTCCCACTAGCCACGTCCTCAGTGCCACATTTTCATGTTTCATGAACACCTCCAGGGACAGTGA
Source organism: Odontophorus gujanensis (assembly GCA_013399175.1). Taxonomy (NCBI): domain Eukaryota; kingdom Metazoa; phylum Chordata; class Aves; order Galliformes; family Odontophoridae; genus Odontophorus; species Odontophorus gujanensis. The sequence goes on along the minus strand of VXAB01004610.1, from coordinate 353,667 downwards.
CTCCACCACCTCCCTGGGCAGCCTGTGCCAATGCCTCGCCACTCTTACTGAGAAGAAATTTTTCCAAACATGCACCCTGAACCTCCCCTGGTGCAACTTGAGGTGATCACCTCTCATCCTATCACTGTTATCTGCGAGAAGAGTCTGACCCTCACCTCCCCACAACCTCCATTCAGGGCATTGTAGAGATTCATCAAGTCTCTCCTGAGCCTCCTCTTCTCCAGACTGAACAATCCCTGTTCTCTCAGCTGCTCCCCAAAAGACTTATGCTACAGTCCCATCACCATCTTCGCCTGCCTCTGCCTGCTGAACCCTTTCTGTATCTTTGTGCAAGGAGTAGGTCAGGAGGGACTGCTCCCACCCTGCAGCTCGTGCATCCTCTGGCTGCCGGAGGTCAAGGAGGGAGATAACACCTGTGACCCTATTTCTGTTGCAGAGATAATTTCAACTTCCTATTCAGTTTTATTTCTAGGTCAAGATAAGAATGATAGATTTAAACCAAAAATAGCAGATGCTCAGCCTATTTGTTGTGCTGCACCTCAGACAGCCAGTTGTCTCTAATGCCAGTTACTGATTTTTGTACCAAAACAGTTACACTGGCACAACCCCTAGTGAGTGCAATTATGTGGGCATAAAGGTGCTTTATACTAGCGAAGAATATGAGATAAATAAGGTCATTTATACTGCAGTAACTGCATTCATTTCAGGGTATTTGTGCTGCCTCAATCATTCCGGGGTAGTTAAAGCAATACAACTTGTGTCTACAGACAGAACCTCAGCCTAGTAATTACTGCAGACACTTCCAGCCAGACTGGGCAGCAAGGTTGATGTTAGAAGCAGCAACTGACCCGTAAGAATCTGCAATCCTAACAGAAACCTCCATAAAGCAAGCTCCACCTCCAATTGCTTTGGCCACATTTGCAGGAAGGATGTTGCAGCAAGGAGGCCCTGAGAATTGAAAGTTTCCAGCAACCACTTTTCTCTTGAGTCTGGACAGTGGAACAAAGAAGAAGTAATCAATTCAGCCAATGACATCTTGCTGTGAAAGAGCTATGCCAGCACAAAAACGCTGACAGAGCAGCAGTTAACCCTGCACTGCCCTCATCGTGCTTCATTCAAGAGTGAGCAGTGTGAGAGAAGGGACTTTTGCTGCTATCAGTCCTACAGGGCTTTTTGGGGCCTTGTGGGCACCATCCATCAGTAGGAATGTAGCTGTCAGCACACCATGAGGCAAAGGGACCTGTGAGAAGGCTTGGCCCAGCTTGGTGAGAGTTCTGGGTACATATCAGGCTTGCTTTGGATGGAGTATGGCGTCAGCTCACCCCGGGAGCTGTGCCCTGCATGCTGTGTGATGTGATGAAAGGAGGGAAACAGCACCTAGAAACAGGATCCCCTCTCCCATGAAGTCCCCCTCAAGCTTTAAACTTCAACTCCCAAACACAGAAAGCCAGCTTGTGCTTTAGATGGAGAGTGGATTTGCCAAGAGATTGCTGAACCCATCAGTGAGATAATGAGTAAACATTTTGCTTAGCTGCATACTCCTGGTCCCTTTATCTCTTTTCCCTAAATAATATGAGAACAATCCCATGGGAAATCACAAGAAATTCCTTGTACAGCAGTGATGAAGTTCAATAGCCACAGGGTCATCAGTGCAGACATGTGGGAACACTGCAGATCAAGGACCTGAGGCATGGAGCAGGTCACTGACATGCTTGGTGACAAACTCAGATGTATGCATGGCCAAGGGAAGCTCTGCAGTCCTGCAGCAGGACAAGCACTGCCCAGCTACATGGAGTACTGAATTCCAACCACCTTCCACTTTGCCAGGTGTTTGGGACATGTGATGTTAGAATAAAGAAAGAGCGTGTATCACATGTGAAATACGTATGGCATAGATATGGAGTACAGTGTTAGAATAATGGAACGCTTCACTGCAAGGAAGATGCTGAGTCCATGGAGTGTGTCCAAAGGGAGGCAACAAAGCAGTGAAGGGTCTGGAGCACAAGACTTGTGGGGAGAGGGTGAGGGAACTGGGATTGTTCAGTCTGGAGAAGTGGGAGACCTTATCACTCTCTACATCTCCCTGAAATGAGGTTGTGGTGGGGTGGGGTCGGCCTCTTCTCTCAGGTAACAGTGACAGGATAAGAGGCGATGGCCTTATATTGTTTCAGGGGAGGTTCCAGTTGGATTGGAAAAATTTCTTCTCAGAAAGAGTGGTGAGACACTGGATCAGGCTGAACCTGGAGGTGTTCAGGAAATGTAGAGATGTGTCAATGAGGAACATAGTGGGCATGGTGGGAGTGGATTGATGGGTTGGACTCAACGATCTTCGTGGTCTTTTCCAACCGTAATGACTATGATTCTGTGATGGTTCTACGAACAAAGAAAAGGCGTGTATCGTGTTTGAAATACATATGGCATAAATATGGAAAATACCTAACAAAATCACATAGACATGAATACTATGCAACTAGGAGTGAAATATGCAGAAATTCCATTTGGAGGAGTTGTAATGTAGTAAGTCTGTCAATATGAAACATCAGATGGGAATAATCTTGAAATCAAGACATCTAAATTTTGGTATTTACATGCAAGTAAAGAGATCGACAGTACATGTTCAACTCAGTTGCCTGCACTCAAGCAGGCTTAGGCTTGGGGCCTTTCTCCCAAACTTCACTGAAAGGAGGGAACTCTTCCATAGGTCCTGGGCATCTGTGCCATGCACAGGTGTTTGAACACTCCTCATTTAGCACCACATGCCCATGGCTAAGCAAGTCATTGAGGCATCAGCTTGAGAAAGAAAACAGTCCCTTGTCTGCTTTACCAAGTTCCTGGCCACATGAGGACATTGACTAAAATGGCATTCCTCCTGCTGATGAATGATTTTGGGTCTTAATAGTGATCTTAATTTCATTTTTCTTCAATATGGTCTGTTCTCTGCATTTTACCTAACACAGAGCTGTGCTAATTCATATCTTCCTATACTGCACACCACCACTGATGGCCTCCCTCCCTCACAAACAGTTTTGACAAAATTGGACATCAACTGAAGTGTTTTTCTCACTGAATCCAAGCTTTCCAACACTTTTATTTTTTTTTTCCTCCTGAAAAACCCCACACCTCTTTGTTTTAATTTCCATATTTTTCTCTAAATTTAGGAGTTTGGATTTTAGAATCCCACTGTATCGCTGAGCAGACTCTCTTCATGCCTTGATAGAGGTTGTTTCCATAGTTTTTGTGTCCCAACATCCAAGAGGATTAGGGGAAACCACAGCTAACCACAGAGAAGAGGCAAAGGTTCACTTTGGACAGTGCATGGGAGATGCCGAGTCCCTGTTCTTCCTTTGTATTGCCTCACAGGAGTGACGCCTAAATCAAGTTGTTTGACAACTCTGTATTAAAATATCTTCTATCGGGGGAAAAAACATACCACTCCTGTAATTTTGCAGGAGTTCCACCATAGCAACACTGTGCTGTCACAGGAAGAAATTAATATTTCAACTGATACGAAGCCAAACACTGCAGAGGACGGAAGTCATCTTGTCTAATTTTAGCTAAGTAAATGTCTGTTCTGTCTAAGGCTGCAATTTGGGTTTCTGCTGTGAGAAGCACAGGAAAGGCTGAACAGCATCAGGATTGTGGCCTTTTCTCCACTGCTTCCAGACATGTCAGCACAGATGCCTAACTCTCAAACAGTGACATGAAAGTAAGGTAACACTACCCTACTTGCTCTGCTCCTCTCTCTTCTTTTACACTGGCAGACAGTGATAGGACATGGGGGAATGGCTTTAAACTAAAAGAGAGGAGATTTAGGTTAGATGTAGGGAGGAAATTCTTTACTCAGAGGGCAGTGAGGCCCTGGCAGAGCTGCACAGAGAGCTGTGGTGCCCCATCCCTGGAGGTGCTCAAGGCCAGGCTGGATGGAACCTGGGCAGCCTGAGCTGATGAAGGGCAACCAGTCCATGGCGGGTTGGGACTGGGTGGGCTTTGTGGTCCTTTCTAGCCCAAACTGTTCTGTGATTTTATGATTCTTCCTTTGACTTCTCAGCCACATTCAGCACGTTTGTGGGCAGCAGTGTCCTGGTATTTAGAAATGTTGGTGTCTTTTGGCAATTCAGCCCTGAGGTTTAACTGTTTACACAGGCAGACTTAGTGAATGCAGACACTTGTGTGAAAACACAAGCATCTGTGCTTGCGATTATGGCTAAATTCAGACTGCAACCTCAGCTGTCAATAGCTTATTATCCTTTTTCTTTTTTTTTCCCCCCAAATTGTAATAAAACGAAATCTCACGCTCTAACTCCAAATTGTTCATTTTGATAAAGGTGCCGTGCACCTTGCAGTCAGGAGTGCGCTTTCTGCGTGCCCTCCCTGCCATCCTCAGCACAACACCACAGCAGTAATTGGGAAATTCCCTTCGATGTCACCTCTCAGATGGCACTTGCCTCTCCTGCAGCCTGTCATCGTGCTGCCTGCTGCTCTGCTGATGGCTGCTGGCACGGGCTGTGCTCGCAGCGCGCTGCATTATTAGCAAGCTGTCAGACACCGGCAGCTCGCCGCCCACGTGCCAGCACAGTTATAGGGGTAGGAATGCTGCACGCTAGGTAAAAATAACTGAACTTTTCGAGTATACAAAAAAAATAATAATAATAAAAAATTAAATCACAAGCCTGGTCTTTGTTTGAGTGCTGTTTTGTTGCCTTTCCTGTGCCAAGCTCAGAAGTGGGTTTATGAGGTGGATGCAGACTGAGGTTGAAGAGCGGTAATTTATTTGCAGATTTCTTCCAGCAAAGGCTTACTGCTCTACTTTAATTGCTTTTTATGGGAAGGACATTGCCTGCAAATCAAGCCCTGAGGAAGGAGCTTGAGCACAACCTGTCTCAAGGAGAGGAGCACCAAGGCTTTGGGGCTCAGACATCAGCTCCTGGATCCCTGCCCCTCTGCACTCCCCAGTGGCCAACCTGCATGGATCCTTCCTTGACTTTCTGCACAGCGATAAGGAAGGAGAAGCTGCCAGTGTTGTCCCCATACACCTGCTCAGGGACAGTGTAGGGGAGAAAGACTCTGCTAGGGGACAACGACTCCATGCCTACATCTGTATTTCAAGCAGACTGGAAATGAGGTAGTGATTTGCACTCACCTGTGCAAATAAACATGCAAAGTGAAAATCCTTCTGTCAAACAGTTCATTCCTCTGTACCATCTTCCCCTACATAAGGAGTAGCCTCTCAGTTCAGCTTTCAGCCTGACACCTCATTCACATCTCTCCTGAAGCCCATAAAGACCTGTGAAGTGCAGTAAATATTTCAAAAATAACTGCATTACTTCCCTCTTACCAGATCCTTTCCTCCTTTCTTTGCTTCTCTTGCAAACCCAGGATATGGTAATATCCTCAGTTTGCAGCAGCGATGATTTTTCGGGTATTACACAGAATCATTTGAGTTGGAAGGGACCCCTAAAGGCCATCTAGTCCAACTCCCCTATAATGAACAGGGGCCCTACATCTAGACCATGTGCTCAGAGCCCCATCCAGCCTGACCCTGAGTGTCTCCAGGGACTGGGCATCCAAAGATATTACAAAGACAATAGGATAATAAAACAATTTACAAGCAAATTGAAACACTTAGCAGCTGATCTGCTCACTGCACCTATGAAATCAATACCCAAATCTCTCCTCCTACAACTCAGGAGTTTGCTTACTGTATTTCATTCATAGTCCCTAAATCCAAATAGCCAGATGCAAGATTCATCTGCAAACACAACTCCGGAAACTGGACAAAATCTGTGTCACTTCCAGTAACAGCTGAGAAATGCATTTCTGGAACATATTTCTCTTGCTTACACAAATGATCAATGCTAGATTTGAAAGGATCATTTCAGTCACCACCAATTTTTTAGGCTGACACTTAGGAGAATGCTTTCACAAATGACTCTCCCAGTACTGAAATCTATTTTACCCAACTGAGCAACGGTTGGGTAGACGCTGAACCCCTGGAAGACAAACGTTGAGTTCCTCTTGCCAAAACACCTTTGAGAAAGAAGACAGTGAGCAATATACTGGACACGTGTGAGTCGAACTTTAATTTGAATTTTGGCTCTACTGTATCATCTCACCAGCCAGTTGGCAAAAGTATAAACGATCACATTTATCACACAATCACTTGTGCCCATTTTGTCAGACCTCATCATGTTTCTTAGTACGGGACCAAGACTTGACATGCTGATGGGGCTCCCAACTCTGGAAATCAGAGCCAAAGGCAAGCAATCACAGGGAAGCAGGGTTTACATCTGCTGAGCTGCACAGGGCTACACTGCCTTCCACATCCATACAAGGGTCACACCAACATCTGGGTCAAGCTGTTGCCAGAAACTCTAAAATGCTGTGGACTTGAATGGCGGCAGTGCATGAGCATGCTGACAATGTCTGCTTCTGAGTCAGCTTGCCAACTGAACAAATCTGCACCCACAGGAATCAGAGGTAATTGAAGTGAATGCTCAGCAGTTCAATTTGCGTTTTTATTCTCCTAGCCATAAGGCACAAAGTCATATTTCAATAGTTTATTTAGTTTTCTAGATGTAATAATTTGGGGTGTTTCAAACAGAGGTATCTTAACAAAGTCAAGTTTTTAGAAGGCTAAAGAACAGCATCTTTTGAAATCAGATCCATGCTCATTATCTCATTCTGGGTGCCCCTGTACTGAAATAACTATTTTACTTTTCATAATCTGCCTGAATTTAGTTAATGGCGTTAAATTAGCATAGATAAGACCTACATTTAAATTTAGATCCCAGGAAAAACTCCTTAGAGCCAGTCCTATCAGTTAAATTCCAATCTTCTCAATGTAGTCAGGTGCAGATTTTACCTGATACAGCATCCCACCCATAAACTAACAGTTGGTACTTTCTCTTTGACACTTTGCAACCACATGGTGACATCTCTGTGTACCGATCAAAGCCACGAGGAAGGTGGCTTCAGCTGGAGGTTATCTGACACAGAAGAGCAGCCTTATTTCTAAAACTACTACTTCACATCATAGAATCATTTGAGTTGGAAGGGACCTTTAAAGGCCACCGAGTCCAACTCCCCTGCAACAAACAGGGACACCTACAGCTCCATCAGGTGCTCAGAGTCCCCTCCAGCCTGACTCTGAATGTCTCCAGGGACAGACATCCACCAGATCGCTGGGCAACCTGTGCCAGTGCCTCACTATCCTTAGTGTAAAGAACTTTTTCCTTTAAGTACAGTCTAAATCTCCTCTCTTTTAGCTTGAAACCTTCTCCCTTTGTCCCTTCACAACAGACCCTGCTGAAGAGTCTGTCCCCTTCAAAGCATATGCAATGCTTGTGACCAGCTGGGAGAGGTCCATCCAAGAACGCCCAGCTCTGCAGGCAGCAGAAAAACCTCAGGAAATCCAATCCTGCTGAAGGAAGAGGGGCTACAAAAGCTGAAAGCTCCTGAGTGATTTCTGATCATTACGTAATAGAAGAATTTAGCCACTGCTGCTCTTCAGAAAAACTGTGAAGAAGGTAAAATGGGGCAGAGTGAGTAAAACAGCTGTAACTAGTGCTCCTCTTTGAGTAAAAAGTAGGGAATCTAGAAAAGAAAAATAAGAACATAACTGTATGCACATATATATAACACGAGAAATAACAGAGCTCTAAGGCTTTGTAGATCTTGTAGGGAATATGTGGCTTCTCTGATGAATAAAGGATGGGAAGAAAGGAAGGAGAAGCAATGGGGATGAGTGGCCTCTCCACACAAGGCAGTTGATGGATCAGATAGACCTGTCTGACTCTCCCATGGAGTGGAAGTTAAGAAAATATTACAACCATCTGTACCTGATACAGCTGTCAGAACATGATGGGTCTGGTTAGTCAGTGTTCAGGCTGACAACTGCGTCAGCTTCTCCTTCGCTTGGGTAGCTCTAAGGAGCAATCAAAGCTGCTGTCAACTAGAAGCCATCATTTCAATTTGGGGATCAGGCACATCTTTTCTCAGTGGTTTCACAAGCACCCTGTTCAGTGCCTGTTTGCAAATGAGATATTTTCTCAGCATAAGTTTATCTGAGATCGACACTTCTGCTTGCCCATCTGGTCTTATGAGATAATTCTTGGGCATCTTTTGTTCTCCTTATTCCTAATGTGCTCTCTGCTTGTTTAGTTAAGCTGAAGAATAACTCAATTTATTCTGCCCTCAAAAAGGAATACTAAAGAAATCCACTTGTCCCTCTGAAGATGATAAGCTATCCCTTTGAAAATGATAAGCTGTTTCTTTTATAGATAGGAATGAAAAAGGCCATGAAAAATTCCTAAGGCATTAATACATCTTCATGTTTACGTAGCTAACAGTAAAACAGGAGGTCCATGCCTCCTCCATCTGGCAGTATGAGTTTTATTGGACATTATCTTTGTCTCCCATCAGTATCTTTTTCTACTAAAGAAAGGAGTGGCCAAAGGTCCATTCCCAGCCCCAAGGAACACAACTCTTTGTATCTGCTTCCTTGTAAAAATAAATCACAGCTAAGATGGAGTTTACACTGGGAATTAGAATAGCATATAAGAAAGCACCATTAATTACTAGTACAGTAAAGACACTGAGGCTCAGTGCAAAACTACATGCATAATGGACAAAAAGGAAGGATTTAAACAAACCTAACCCTTATCTTCCACACCTACGCATCTTGTTTTTCAGTGCTGGTACAGAATATTTTCTTTCTCTCTAGCACACAGAAGGAAGTAAAAATGTAGGTGACTTGCAGCCACATGGGAAAGTTTTTTTGATTTTTCAAGAGCACAAAAGAAGTAGTTTATGCTTGCACCTCTGAAAGTGAGGATCTGCCATGGCTAGACAATCTAGCTAGCTCACCGAAAGCTACTTAGGGAATCTCTACCTGATGCTGCAACTACATTTGCAACCTGGAGAGCAGGGAAAATGTGGAGAGAAGCAAAAAGGAAGATGGGCACAAAGAACTGCCTGAGTTGCAGCTGCTCTGAAGGTCTTCCACACAATGCTGTGACCCTGCACAGAAAGCTCCTGCAACCAGGGCCATTGAGCTCATAAAAACTCAACCCATCTTTCTAAAGGGGACAGAACTGGGGTTTAGGAGATATTACTCTCTTCCTCTGTTTGAAGATATATTAATTCTCCCGTATCGCAGAATACTCTGCTGGTAATCACATCTGGTTCAGGACCAATTATGAGAGATGACTTTGAGAAAAGTTGCAGGTGGGGCAGCATACCTCAAGGTTGGATTCTGAGGCATTAATATAAATCAAGGAATCCAAGCAATGGAAAGGTGGTTCAGTGTCAAAATGTATTTTCAGAATTGCTCTGTTTTGCAGGGAAAATCTTCAGTAAGATTTGCAGCATGATAACGTAGCTGAAGACAACAGCACTCTTTCTCCTATTTTATATTAGCTTTACTCCACTGCCGCCGCATCCCATTTATGTTACTGCACCTTGGATGAGAATTAGGCCTGGCATCCTAATGAAAGTTTAATTAATCACTTGGCACAAAACCTCACGAACATTTTAAAATCTGCAGAAAGCGGAAGCAAGTGCACAGACCGACTGGTTGAGAATGCTGTGGTGCCGAGACAAAGAGACACCGTGTCAAGTGTGCTTCTGAAAGGCTGAAGCAGCCTCAAAGAACACATCACTGACACAGAAAATTACTAAACATTTATAAATAATACAGTACACTCAAACCTATCACACTGCAAGCAAAACAGATCAGCGAGCTCTCAAGTAGCTGAAGAGAGGAAGATGTGAAGTCAGCCCGCAGCCAGACAGCTGATGCCAAATGATGAACGCGAGGGGCAGGGCAGCGGGGCTGCCATGGGGGCCATGGGCATGGTCACGTCCCCAGATGTTCCTATCACTTCACTATGCTCCAGCTCCCACAGCCACTGCTGGCCCTTGACAACCACCTGCAAATTCGGTGAGGGAATCCCAATACTGGAAGCGGCATATGGGAGTGGAAGGGAAATTCTGATGCTGGAGATTACCTTCAGCAGTGAAGTGAAAGTGACACTGAACGTAAGCTTCACAGATAAAAGACAAATGCAGTCAAGAAATCTTAAGTGCTACTATGAGGCTCTGCGAATGGATATGTCTATTTTGAGAAACAATATAATTGGCTCTCTTGAAGTCTGAATGTCACTCAAAGAGTTTAGCAAGATGAAGAAGTAATAAATTATATCTAGAATGGTATTTTAGCAAACCATCACTGAACAATAATGCTGGATAATGTCATAAAACTGAAATTCAGTGCACCTGTCAGATAGAAATTAAAGTAAACTGGCATTGTATTATTTATAGGATTTGACCAACAGAGTCAAGTCATCAATGCACAAACAAAATTGGTTATGAAACATAATATATCATAGTTATATTAACTACACTAAGACAAAATTTCCCTTCTCTTTTTACTGATGTTCAACTGCCAAATGCAGACTGATACTCACTTCTTAACTTACCCTTAGTTTGGCCTTCTTTTCTGAGATAAGGAGATGGCATGACTGTGCTGCTTGATAAAAGCCCTCCAGTTTCTACTAGGTAATTTCAACAAAATTTGACAGAGAGGTACAAGTCTCAATGGTACCAATTTGATGTTTCTTGTTACACATTTTGGAAATAGCAGCCGTATACAGAAAAGACCCAACAAACTCGGGATAGTGCTGGAGGATGTGCTCATGATGAGAGGCAAAAGTCTTAAGAACTAGCAGGGACCAGAAGGGATGACCAGTACTCAGCTCCTCAGCTCCTGATTCTGGATAGGGAATTCTGCCCTGCTGACTTCCCTGCTCAGAGAACAGACAAAGCAAATCTTAGGGCACATGTGTGAAATCACATGGAAACCTTGTTCTTTCTCTGGGCACTGTGCAACACAAAACAAAATATCAAAAAGTAACTGTCTTTGAGAGAAAGAACAAACTGGAAGACAAATCAAGGAGCTCATCATGGAGAAACTCACCTTGGAAATCCTCCAGTTCTCCACTGGCCATTTTCAGTTCAGTAAGGAATATCAAAGCAGCCTCAGCCCTAAAGCATGGAGTCTGGACTGCACTCTCCCAGGCAAATGCTCGTGACACTGTGATGGAAACTCATTTTCTCTTTGCTTTCTCCGCAATGCTTGCTTTGATTCCCTTCTCTCCTTCCATTACAGAAAATGATGAATTATTTTTGCACTGAGAGTCAGTATAAAAGAAAGGGTACAGCAGTTATCAGTACAGTGCATTGTATCTAGTACACTCTGCTACTGAACCTTTGAGGTGAGTGAACATTGAATTTCTTTGGTAAGTGCTCTAACCACAGCACTAATCCATCAGATAGAGGCTCTCCAACCTTCCCACAGCATTCTTCAAAAACAGCATGGCAAGGAGCAGGGAGTTGGGCCCCGTCAACAGGTACTCCTGAAAGCTTCCTGCATTAAGTCTGTCCAGCTTTATGTGTGAATTACAACCCAGGCTGATGAGTCCTGCTAAGAGCACAGCCATCCAGGAATGGTCTCTGGACCTGAGGGTGAGGAGGAGCATGCAGCATTAACACAAATGAAGTGAATAGCTGAAGTAGCCTCAGGGTTGCATGCAAGTAATTAAGGTTTTTGGAAGTGCAGTCTTAGATTTGGGTCTCATTTTAGGCAATCAAGACATTATCTGGATCTAGCCTCTAGTGACTAGGCCATGGAAGTAGGTTTCCTGCTTCCAAGTGTTAAATAATTACTTTCTTCTGGAGTAACCACATGGGCATCCATTCACAACCAGTGGGACCTGACACCAGAACTGCTGACATTTTAGATGCTGACAGAACAATCCCATCCCAGGTGTTCATTTCACAGAGAAAAAAACAAAACTAAGTCACATTTTCAGCCCCAGCAGCAGTTTAACCAGCAGCCTGGAGGTAGCTCATAGAGGTACAGAATCAGGGAATCATTAAGATTGGAAAGACCACTAAGGTGGAAGAGACCACTAATGCCTTTTCCAACCTTGGTGATTCTAAGGTCACCTGTCCAACCACTTGTGACTGTTCTAGACCATGTCCCTCAGTGCCATGTCTACCCTTGTTCTTGATCACCTCCAGGGATGGTGACCCCACCACCTCCCTGGGCAGCCTGTGTCAATATCTCACCACTCTTTCTGAGGAGAATTTTTTTCCTAATATCCAACCTGAACTTCCCCTGGGCTTATATGAGAGGGAATCAAGGCAGTGGACGATTGCTGGGAGAACTGGAACAACCACAACCTCCAGGTGACATGCAGGAGCAAGTACCTGGTTTGTGCTCAGGGCTTTGCAACAATCTGTGGTTAGGTGACAGCACTGTGAGCAGGGTTCAAGAGTCAGAAGATTCTGGTCACAGCTTGCCATGAAGAGTGCCTGGTTCTCAAAAGGAAACACTGAGATTACACTCAGTGGCATTTACTTAAGGAACACTGTCTACCTCAAATCTGTAAGAAAGGATAAAAATGAAGGTATTTTGTAGCTGCTGTATAAAGCCATCAGTGTGCCTTCCATCAGCGTGTCTCAAAGCAATTAAAAAATGATTTTAAACAATACACCCACCTAAGACATTCTACAAAACCTACTCATTTTCCAGTCAGGTTCTGTCATTTAAATACACACGTGGTATCCTAATTATAGAGATTTTCAACTTCTTTTTCCAAAGCCAGCTTTCACGGCATAGATTGCACAAAAGCTCCTTCACCTCCAGGCTAGGATGGGCTAAAGGGATGGCAATGGGACAGGTGAAGTGAAGACAGGCAGAGGACGGTGCTGCAGTGAGGAAAAGCGCATCATCCTTGCACAGTGGCAGGAGACTGACGGCTACACCACGTGTATGAGCCTGGGCACCAGGCTGGAAAGTGGGGCACAGAATCATAGAATGGTTCGGGTTGGAAGGGACCTTTAGGATCGTCTAGTTCCAATCCCCTGCTATACTCATGGACACCTCCCTCTATATCAGGGATGTTAGATTCCAAACTTTTCAATAAGAACAAAACATAAAAGAAACAATTCCTGTCACTTGCACAAACAGAAGTAAAGGCTCCTGATACTGAAATAGTTTTCATAAAGGACTGTTTCAGGAGAACTTGGTCCTTTAAACATGGAACTGCTGTAAGATTTCAGCACTTGGATGGATGCAAGGTCCAAGACAATCTTTAGGTGGTCACAGGATAAAGAGGTATCTAGAATGAAGTGATTAAAACAATTCTTATTTCAGTGAAACATATTCTGAATTTTGTGGTAAGTCCTCAGTCTGCAAAGGAGCTTGCACTCATAGATGTCTGAAATCTGTGTGGCTCCACAGCCAGCACCAGCAGGATTCCACATTTAGTTCTTCCTTGAGTACTACCGAGTGGAACTGTCAGAAGTCATCAGTCAGTGCTAATTTTCATAAATAAGGAACTGATTGAAATTCAGAACAAGAAGTTTCCTCTTAGGGAAAGAACTCAGCGAATCCACAAGATTTCGCTGTAAGAAATTCTGTCCTTGGAAAGCAGCTGGCAGCTCCTTGCTGTGCAGTTCCAGTAAATCACTCACTTGGCCACACCTGAAACACTTCTAGGGCCTGGGGTCACTTTTGCCCCCCTATATTATGCAGGTCTTCATTAACTTTTCCATGCTGAAGTGCAGCATCTCTCTACTGGGAGAGATCCTGCTGAGGTTTACTGAGCTTTTCAGCATAGAGGTACTGAGAGTCCTCCCTACACTAAAGAAGATACAGAACTTTCATCTCCACTGTACTCAAGTTTGACTTTCACAAGGCCACAGAAGAACTTCATGTAGGACTGAGAACACAGGCAGACTGAGGTGGCAAGCTCTAAATCCCGAACAAGGCCGTCACAATTAGCCCCTGTATTGCTGTGAAGCAGCTTAGAGACTTTAAAAGCACTTCACTGACTGATAAATCCATCTCTGCATATTCATAAATTATTTTTGAACCTCAGAATGCTGTAAAAAACAGATGGAATAATTTAGATTAAAAAAGCCACATGCACACACACACCACACAAACTCAATTTAAACACTGACCAATTTGTAAGTGTAAAAGATTCAGCCACAGACTACTTCCCTGCACACCTAGAGGCAGTCAGAAAAAGCAGAAAGAAGCCTCAAACCCTGCAACAGCCAAAAAACAGGGGTTCTGAGCATTTACAGGTTATTCCCTAACCATGGCTAGATGTATTGCATCATAAAATGTCAACATCAAAACAATATAGAAAAAATAATTACAGACAGTGTTAGTGTTGTAAGCTGATAAGGACCAGATGGTCTTTTGTATTTATGGTTTGCCTCGTGCATACAAATGCTTTTGGGATCTAATTAGCCTTCTACAGAACTCAAACTGGGTAATTACTATCATTATCCCCTTTTCAAATAAATCTGAAGTCTAAACTGCAATTAAGTTTTTTATCTTACAATTCATATCTGCGCATTTCAAGAATTGTTCTTTGCTATCTTTTCACAAATCTTCATTCAATGATTGACATAAATAAAATGCAGGAGCTGAAAATTAAAAAAAAAAAAAAAAAAAAGGATGATTTGGTACAAAGGAGACTTTCTGGTTAACACACTGAGAGCATTTCTGAGAAACGCAGCACTCACAGTGAACAGGCTGCTGATTTCCTAAGCATTGGATTCTGCCACCTTCATGGTGGCTGGATGTCCCATATTCCCATTGATTGGGATCACTAAAAAGAAGGGATGAGACACAACCAGTAAGCTGCTGACAAATACATATATGGGGTTATACAACTTCGCCTGTTATGTACAATGAGCATTTTTTATCTGACATGAAGTGGCATTCTAATTAACTTTTGACTTCATCCTCATAGGCAACACACAGGTTGATGATGGGCTATGAAAGGGCAGTGGTGCAAATAATAAACAAGAATGTCGTTTTTATTGGTTTCTTGCCCTCAGGGCACTAATCACATGACAAAGGTAGCACACTACAGAAGAGTATGACAGCATGATAATGTACACTAGTGAATTTATTTAATGGAGAATTAATCAAAATCTGTCCAAAAGTAGATAGCGGATGAGATTATCATGCTATAAGTTAATTATCTTCCATTCTCATCCTATAAAAATTATTTCAATTTACAGAGCTGTATTGCCATGTCATTCCTCGCCCAAGAAGGAAAATCACTGAGCTAAAAAGCTGACACTGAAAGAAATAATACACCTGGAGACTAGGAGTACATATCAAGAGACTGATGCTTCGACCTAAACCTCTGTTTTCCTGCTGGTATGTTTTCCTTTTGTTTACATGTCTGTGAAGACCATCACTAAACTACCAAAATCAGCACTAAAATCAGACTGAAAGCTCTTCTGTTTCAGCTTGGGCACACCCTCGAACACTAACAACAGGTATTTTTTTAAATTAAACTTTTGCAAATATCATCTTTCTGATGTTGAATGCTTACACTTAGAAGTACTTTTATACCAGATTGTTGCACGAATAAGGTTTTGAGGATGATTAAAGTCCGCAGCTACACATCAGACGCTCCCACTCATAGGACTGTTGTGTAAATCAGAGTCCAGTTAGTTACATTATCCACAGAACTTCTCATCCTCGTAAGTTCTGCACTTGCATGCACATCTATATATGCTTATGTACAAAAAAGGTTCACTACCCCACTTTCCACTAAAATTTTTTGAATGCAAAACCTTGAAGCTTTGAACTCAGTGGAGAAATGGATATGGAGAGACTCTTCAACCTCCTACTAAGTTTCTTCCCAGACAGCTAAATTCCCATCACTGCGTGCACTCCTGAGCCCACATCTGTTGTGTTCTGAAGGAACAGTTTCATGCCTGGCTGAACCTTTGACGTGACTAAAATTAGACACCCATGTGCCTATCACCCACTTAGTGAGGAAGTGTTGGTAGGTATGAGCTTAGGGCTCACCTAATCACTCAGACAAGGGAAGGCCACCGTGGCCATCTTGCGTCTCCACCTTCTCACCCAGACACTAATTCCTTCTGCTAGGATGTGTGAAATCAGAATTCAGTTCTTCCTCCCTCCTGCATGACAAGGAACACCGATTTGAGTTCAGGTCTGAAGGCACTCACATGGTAACATCTCCCTGAGACATTTCCCTCCTAGTGCGCCTGCTTCGTTTCAGAAAGAAATAATTATAAATTCATGGGAACAGGGGCAGAAAAGCAGATTTTTCCCAGCTGAGTGCCTGTATCACCTGGCTACTGAGTCACTGTCACTCTTTGTGGCCTAATTCTGTAATGATTTCCATGACAACAGAGCCATTCCCTATTTGAATATTGTGGAGTCTGAAAAAAATCTTTACATATAATAATGCAATGAAATATCCCAGATAATATGAAAAGTAAAAGAAAAAATGGTAACTGCAGCCACCACCCAGAAAGTGATCATCATCTCTGACTTCAGCAGGCAATTTCTCTGTGTTTGCAGGCTAGCAACAGAAACTGCTTATGTGCGTCAAAAGATCTTTTCTGCCATAGCGAGATAAATACATGCTTAGTTGCTGATTTCCTAATCTTCCATTAAGAAGTGCAGCATGTCAAAATGCAGCCTTGCTTGGCTCCTCAGATATCTGTCCACTGTGGTTTTTTTTCTGGGGGGGGGGGAGGGGTTTCCCTTGGATTTTTGATGTCTGCGGTAGGCAAGGCAATCACATTTGACTTGAAAAAGGTTTCTTACAATTGGGAATTTATAGCTGAGAATAGCAGCTTACTTCTCAGGAATGGGAGTTCTTTGCAATGTGCTTGCACTGCATACACATATATGCATCCTACCAAGGGAAAGAACGCTCCCCACTCATTCGGCTCCTAACAACTTGCATCTTGCCCAGTGTTTCTATAAAGGCACGTCTGCCCCATCTCTCCATATGCTGTACATCGAAAGCAGAAAGCTTCTTTGTCTCATCCCTCCTATGGCAGACCCCAGAGTGCCACTCCTAGAAAAGAAAGAGGCACGGCAAGATGGAGAACGTATAGGAACTACCCTAAAAGATCCCCAAGTAGTTCCTCAGTCTCCACCAAATGCTCACACAGATGCACAGGCTGCAGAGCAGACCCCAGCTCGCAGAAAGGTGAGCCCCAAAGCACTGAGCTGGGAGAAGATAGAGACTACCTGGTAAGTGTGCTCTCAGTGCCACTTGCTACAGTATCGTGTTAGGACTTCAGGAAGACATGTGCTTTGCAAACATCAGGAAAAAAGCTGCTTTGTGAGTTGTAAAGAAATATACTGACATTGCAGCTGGGCTGCAGCTGGAGAAGTGGATGCACACCCCAGTTCATGATGGGGTCGAGGGAAGACATGAACTCCCGTCAAGATAAGTTTGGGACTAATATCACCATAACTTAGATCTTTTCTTTATTAAGATCCACATCTATAGTGATTCTGGGAAAGATTTTGTTCCGTGAAGGTGAAGAAACAGCATCTTTTTATGTTAAGCAAATACAGCAAATCTTCAGAAGTGGAATTATTGTGTGAAAAGACAGAAGGCCTTGCATCCCCTTTCCTCAAATAAGAAGTGTTGTCTAAATCATGTGCAGGGGCTTCAAGCACCATCTTTTCTCAGTAAAGATGTAATTAATTTGATAAAC
The DNA here is from genome assembly GCA_013399175.1 of Odontophorus gujanensis. Lineage (NCBI taxonomy): Eukaryota > Metazoa > Chordata > Aves > Galliformes > Odontophoridae > Odontophorus > Odontophorus gujanensis. The sequence goes on along the minus strand of VXAB01004610.1, from coordinate 336,078 downwards.
TGTTCATGTCTGTGAATGGTCTTTTCTCCTAGACAATACAGAGAAAAAAACAGCTATACAACAAACCAACGCACCAAAAACCTTTTTATAAACCCTAATCTCTCCCTAGGTGACACAGGCAGACTGCTTTGGAATGGCTTGTGCCTTTCTACTGATGACTGAGGAATCAGAGAAGCACAGTATATTTCACATTGTAAAGGGTTTATGGAGGGCAAACCACTGCCCAAACCAGTGCCAAAAAGACCAGGTTGCTCAAGGATGGATACTCTGGGATCCCTCTGAACAGTTGTTCCTGAAGCAGACCACCCTCATGGTGAAAATGTTTCTTCTAAAGCTGCCACCTGTAAACCTGTGCCAAGTACGGGTGAGGAGAATACTATCCAGGCTGTCTGTCCATAGATAGTGAAAATGTTACTCCTCACCAGCTGTCCTAACATTTCAACAGCAGTTGTCCAGAATATGCAGCAGCTATAATCTCAAAGGTCCAGCAGAGTGCTTTGTCATCTTGGCACCAGAAAATAACACAGAGTGCAGGTATTTCTTCCTCCCAGTTTTTTCTAGCCTACTGTTTATCTCTAGAGCTTTATACCACAGTCCTTCATGTCTTTTGTCCATGGAAGCAACTAAAAGAAATGATAAGTGGTGAAGAAATAAAAGAAGACTACAGTCTTGTAAAGGAATTGTCAGCATCCTGTGTGAGCAGGGTATGTGTGGCAGACATCCACCATCCAATTTTTGTTCATTCTTGTTCTCCAGTGGAAGGATGAGACTAACCGACCAATGCAAAAACATCCCAGAGCCCACATGGGAACTGCTGTAGCTCCTCCACAGGAATCATTAAAGTTGGACTTCCTCATGTGTTTGTTCATGCCTCCAAAGATACACATCTGTGATGCTGACAGAGTGATGAGTCCTCATCAAAGGAGAGGGATGAATCAGACAATCCAAAGATCAATGTTCTACAGCAGTGGAACATAAAATCCATGCAGGAGAGGGCTTATGATGTGAAAACAGCATATTGTTTGTGGTGTGATCTGCTTACGGAGTCAGCACGTAAGTGGAAGTAAGGTGCACAGCAAAAAGAGCCATTTTAAGAAGGCAGATTTCCCTCATGAAAGTAGGAGGGGTGAGCGCCTACAGAGCAGAAACTAAGAGCAGTTTCCAAATCAGATTTGGAAAGATGGCAAATTCATGGCTAGCACTTTTGGACCAGCATAAACCTAAGTGGTACAACTGCAGCTGTGAGCATAGTGCTGTGCAATGAAGTGATACCTCCAGATGCATCAATACCGATGGAGAAATGTGACAAGTCTATCAGTATGAGACACTGAAGTTCACAGTGTAAGGATACAAAGCCATGCCGGGGTCAGACATGCAGTTGCCAGCTGGCAGAGGAGAAACAGAAAGGTGCTCTGTGCTTGCACACTTCCCAGGAGCCGAGCAGAGCTCTGCAGAGTGCTGGGACAGCATCTGTGGGCTGTGTGTGTTATGTGGAGTTGCTCATGTTGATACAGTTGGGAAGAGTCTCTCACAGAACCCTGCAGCCAACTTTTCTCTCTGAAAGCACACTCAGTCCTCAGGTTTCACTCCAAGTTTGTGCCCACTGAAGTTAAAGAACACAACTCAGTCAAAGAATCGTAGTACCTTAGAATCCTTAGAGTTCGAAAGGACCTTTAAAGGTCATCCAGTCCAAATCCCCTGGAGTGAACAGGGACATGCACAGCTAGATCAGGTTGCCCAGGGCCTTATCCAACCTCACCTTGAAAGTGTCCAGTGACAAAGCATCAAGCACATCACTGGGCAACCTGTTCCAGTGCCTCACCACCCTCACTGTGAAAGACTTTTTCCTTATATCCAACCTAAACCTCCCCTCTTTAAGCTTGAATCCATTTCTCCATTGTCCTATCACAACAGACTCTGCTGGAGTCTGTCCCCTTCTTTCCTGTAGCTCCTTTAAGATACTGAAAGGTCGCTCTCAGATGTCCCTGCAGCCTTCTCTTCTCCATGCTGAACAGCCCCAGCTCTCTCAGCCTGTCCTCATAGGAGAGGTGCTCCCTCCTTTGGATTATTTTTGTGGCCCTCCTCTGGATGCACTCCAACAGCTCCATGTCTCTCCTGTACTGAGGATTCCACATCTGGACACAGAGCTCCAGGTGAGGTCTCACCAGCACAGAGAAGAGTCCTCTGCAATGGGAACATGGGCTGACGCCAATTTGCAGTCAGCTCTCAGTACACCAAAAAGTGAAAAAGCACACAGCTAGCACAATGCCCATGTACACTGTGGAGATGGAATCATAACAACCTGATCCTCTTGACCTCAAAAGAGCCACACTGGTGACTGGAGGAGAGCTGAGGTCAGTTGAGAGACGATGGCAGCATCCTTATTTACAGCAGCTACACGGTGCCCAGCGGAAGACCAGCATGTCTGAACTGAAGCTGACCCAAGCGACCCAGCTTTGAGCACAAAAGTTGGGCTAGATGACCTCCAGGGTCCCTTTCAATCTAAACTTTCCTATGATTCTGCAGATGAAAACAAATCAAAAGAAAGAGGGAAAGGAAAGGAATACAGAGTAACTCATTTGTAGGATGTTTGCAGGTTGTGCAAGCTCACTCGATTAACAGCAGTCAAGGGGAGCAGTGAGTTTGCAGTGTCATCCAGGGCCCCTTTGCCCCCTTTGCATGGGTTACTTAAAGCATACGGATGTACACACAGCATACAGATACACTAAGCAGAAAACCTTGGCATTTGTGTGCCGGTGGTGCGTGGAGGTCTGCAGTGCAGTGTGCATGCAGACAGGCACTCTAAGGATAACTACATTTTATTCCCCAGCATAAAACTCAATTGTCCCAATAATGGCATGGCTTGCAGCCAACAGTACTGTTGTGTTTTGCTCCAAACAGTAATTGAGTTGACAGTCCATTTTTTCACTGGGGGTTGAAATATCAAATTTGATCAGATATTAGTACTGATGCTGCTGCATTTTGCCAGCTTGCCAGTTTTTCTGGATGACAGGTGGATTTGTGATCACAGTACCATGACTGAGGAGGGCCTCAGCTGCAGCAGGAGATTGCCTTGGTCATGGCTTCAGAAACTTCTGCTGCAAAAGATAGTGCAGTTCAAGAGTAGGAAAATGGGTCAGATTAAAAGCGAAGGAAGACTTTGCTTCCAAAGCCAGACTGCTGTGAAACCATGAAGCTAGTGAAAATGCTGCGGTCTGTGATGTTTTTGCTGCAGTTTCTCAAACAAACTCTTGTTCCCTCTGATCTTTGTTTGAATTAGTATTTGGAACAGGAGGGAAACACAACACAGATCAGGAACATTACAGAATGTCTCTTCTGTAGCTTTGCTAAGCTAGAAACTGGCAACTGCATTTCCAGTCACTGAATCTCAGATTTTATTTAGGCTTTTATTCAGGGAAACACACCATGCATATGGTTTAGTCTCCTTGTTTTCAAGAACATGCTTAGCTTCAGGAGTGTGCTTAGATGCCTTCTCAAGCTGCTTTGTGACATGTGCTTTCATGCGGGCTGGCAAGAGCAGCTTAGCCATGTACCAGCTCACCCAAAAAACTTCTTCCTACACAGATGGCTCATTACACCTCTCTTTTGCAATCTCTGCTGGATGCCAAATGGCTCCTAAGTGAAGCGTGAGGAGTGGTACTTGACCTTCTAATGCCATGTATAGCTGATACACTTGGGAAGCCATCTCTCTTTCTCTTTATAAAGGCCAAGCAGTCACACCTTCCTGATGCAATGGTGGCGATCGAAGCTGCTCAGCATAAAAGCTTCATGATTTGAAAAGCATATGAGCAGGCAGATACGTTCCTAAATACATACAGCTTGATGGTACCTTCTCAACTGTGCAATGCAGCTTTCCTCTTCAGAATCTGTACCTGCTGATGCACTGCAAGCCTCACACAGTCCCTGCTTCCCAAGAGCTGAGAGTTAAGTGAATACATTACATGTGCCTGTCATTCTTCCCCAATAACATTTTTTCTCCTCTCATCCAATTTCAAGCTTAATTTGACAGAAAAGAGAATTTTCTATCCAAGTGCCTATGAATTTGATGAAAACAACAGCCAGCTAAACGACGGGGGCCCACTCACTACTTCCCTGCACTCTAACTGTAGCATGACTTGAGATGACTTAGTGGTAACCAGAGAACTCTCATGGTAAAAAATGCATTATATATGGAAGAGTCACAGAAAGTGTGCAATTCATCGATAGCAGCCAGGAAAGGAGGCAGGGCTTCACACACTGCAGGGCTGAAAGTGCTACTGCTCTGAGACAGGAGTGAGAAAGCAGGGCTGAAGAAGAGCAAAAGTTAGCTTTTGTTTGACAAAGACTGGGACGGTTCAGTTCATTCTAGAATCAATACATATGTTTTCTTTTCCTGGAGAAACATGGTAGGGACAATCACTTGCTGCGTCCTTCATGCTCTTGGGATATTTTATTCTTTTTTTGGGACAGTAATGACCAACCAAGACAGATAGGCCGACAGATAGAAAAAGGAGAAAAATGCCCAAGAATTCTCTCCAGTATGCTTCTCACATCCCATCAGCTAATCTCTGCAGTTGTTTAGAGCCCATGAGTCACTATCAGAATTCCTTGAGAACAGAAAGGTAGAAGGGAATTCGATAGATCTGCAGAGAGAGAACTGTTCACTTTTCCAAACTTAAGGAGTACATTTTCATTGTTTTTAAGCATGATTTTGATAACTGTTTTCTGTAACACGGAGAACTTGTATCAAGCATGGCTGCAGAAAAGATCCCAAATAATAGATATTTTTATCTATTTTTAATAATCGCCATCAGTACCATCGCTCTTGAAAAGCACACCTCTCTTGGAAACTGCTGTCAGCTATTCTGACTATATTAGGCTGTCCAGAGAGGTGATGGAGTATCCTTCTCTGGAGACATTCAAGACCTGCCTGGACACCTACCTGTGCAACCTGGGCTAGGGAGCTGCTTTGGCAGGGGGGCTGGTCTTGATCTCTAGAGGTCCCTTTCAACCTCTACAATTCTGTGACTGCAATTCAGACATTTCTATTTTGGGGTAGTAGTAAGGAATATCAGCAGGGGTACCTAAGATGTAAAGCCAAAACCAACATCCCTCAGCAGTGATCTCCCCTAGGCCTACCCTTCTTTGAAACATCTCCCAAGAAGCAAGTCCAGGGATGGCACTTTCAGACTTACGACCCTTTCTGGAACTGTGTGTAAACCTGCCAGCTTGAACAGGGTCCTGGGTTAACCCCAGCACCTTCTTTCCGTTCTGGTACAGAGCTGAATCAGCTCCTCCAGTTACTCAAAGACCCCCTGTGTCTTGCTCCAGTACCTTTCTCATGCAAAGACAGGAGGGCAGTAAGGTATGGTGTGCAATACTCCCTCAACCTCAAAACATTAGCACTCATCGCTAAGCAAATTATTCAAATGTAAGTGGAACTTTAAACTGAATTTAAGCAGAAGAAATGAGCACAAGATCCTACTCCGTTCTTCTATCAACACTAAATGCTAATGGTTTTCTCTCAGTAGATTGCTTTCACAAGGGTTGAAGTTCATTCATGTCCTATTAGTTGCTGTACTTAAAAACAAACAAACAAAAAAAACCCCAATTGAGTTTGCATTCCAAATAATGATACATTCATATCAGCCTCAAGAGATCTCTTTGGAGGAGAGATGATGGAGGAGAGANATGATGATGCAATTATTACTTAATTTGCCATGCTGATTTTCTTCAGAGGAATGACAGCCATGAACTCACTGGAGTTTCCATGAGACTTTGACCTAGAAAAAAACAGCAGTGCACCAGAAAGGAGTGCATTGCCGATCCCAAACTGCTGGTGCTGGCTTCCCAGTTGCTCAGTGAATGTCTGCTCCTTAGCAAGTTAGAAATGGCAAATAAAGTGCAAGCACAAAGGGAACAGAGTACTGGTACAGGAGCCAGGGCACTGCACAAGCTCTTCTACTGCTACCAAAGTGTGGCTCAGCCCACTTCTCCCGGCTTTTCTATCCATGTGTCAATTTGTCACTTGCCTATTTACTCTGGTTTCTACTGGAATTCAAAATCATTGCGCAGGTCAGAGCCCTAATGGGCAGGTACAAATCAGTACTGCTTCAGTGAAATCTCCAGTCATTCCAAATTCTAAGAGAACAGATCTACACAACTCTGATCAGAAAGGGAACAACCCTAATCCTCCTCTTCACCCACACCCTGCTCCCTCCCAGTTGTTGCAAGCTTAAGAGCATCTGCTGCCACTGATCTGAGAGCACTTTTATTTCTCTCCTCTGGTTAAACTCTGTTTTTACGATATTTTATGACCATTTACACCCTGTCAACAACCACTAGCATTTCAGACTTGGACCTGGAATGGGAACTGGAAGGCAGAGCTCATCTGTGCTTTCCCCCTCAAGCAGGGGGTGTTTCTTTAGGCAAAGCCAATTGGAAGAAAAAGGACTGGGGCTGTACAAACCCCTCCAAATGTTTTCCACTAAAAATGTCTGGCAATATGCAGCCAAGTCCCGAATGGAGAAGTAACACTGTGCGCTTCAAGCATGAAGAAACAATGTGAAAAGACTGAGCAAGGAGTTGTTTGAGACAGAACAAGGGGCTGTCAAAGAATCGAGGTTCCTAATGGTCCTACTCCTCCACAATAGTGACATCTTGAATGAATGTCTGTATTCAATTAAATTATACTGTAATTGGTGTGCAACAACTTCAAGGCAATTGATCTCTGTATTTGCAAGTACTCCACGCCAGACCATATATGACAATGGGCAGCCTGCTACTGAGAGCATCCTGTCTGCACTCCAGCCTCAAGAGCTTTGAATCTGTTAAAATACCATGGAATGTATGTTAATATATCCATGGAAAAGGGCCATCATACTGACTATTACCCTTTCTGTTCCACTGCCAAGCTCTTTCAGAGCCAAGGAAGGACATTTCTTTGAGCATTTGTATATCTCTGTGCCTTCACTCCCATCAAGCCACCCGTAACACATATTGCAGCCTGCTGCAGGCTTCTTTATACCCTGAGGGGAGAGAGAGGTGTGAGCTGTTCAGTTCCAAATCCTTGCATCGAAACGATGCAGTCTTTTATCTCTGTTTTCGTCGTAACTTAGTTCTCAAACTCACCATTCTGCAATCCTGAGAAAAGCAGGACTCAATACACCCAACACAGGTGTTATCAGACACTGCCCTGTTGTCAAATGGTTGTGCTTGTGCTATGTCTCAAATTTAAAAGTGGTAATTAGTCATAACAGCTGCTCATGCCTCCAGGACTGTTAGGCTTTGCCTGGTCTTCAACCTGTTCTAGGATGATTTTTACTGTACCTGTGAAAGTCAAGAAAATGTTGCTGTGCCTGCTCTGCAAACAGGTGCTTGGCTCAGCAGTGAAGTAAAATTACCCAGTGATTATTTGCCTATTGTCTTCTTTTGGTTTTGACCTTGTTTTAGGTATTACATCATTAACTAACCTACTTCAACCTCAGTTTTGCTTAACTTGGTGCAACTGCAGCTTCTTTTCCACCACCGTGCCCCAAAATCACGTTCTACACAGAGAAGGATTAGCAAACCTATGTGACTGCGTTGACCCATGAGTCAACAAGAGAGTGGAACCAATGACCTACTGTGAGGCTGAACCACAGATGATACTTCTGAGTGAACAGAAAACTCAGGAGAAGGAAATAGCTACCATCAACATCATGCTCCTGCAAAGAGCAAGTGGTGTGGGCAACTTGTTCCACTAATCCGTTAGAGAGTGGGAATTAAGATGGGAGGAAAGAATGGATACCTGGGGACGACTGCCTGTTGTGACAAGACAAGGGGAAATGATTCCAAACTAAATGAAGGGAGACTGAGACTGGATATATGGATAAAGTTCTTTACAATAAGGGTGGTGCTGCACTAACGTGGGTTGCCCAGAGGTGGTGGACACCGCGTCCCTGGAGACACTCAAGGCTGGGTTGGATGGGGCTCTGAGCACCCGATCTAGCTGTAGGTGTCCTTGTCCATTGCATTGGACTACATGACTTTTAAAGGTTCCTCCCAACTCAAATGATTCTGTGATTCTATGATTTCATTATGGTACCAATGATTCTTTACAGAAATATGATGCTGTGGATTATTGCTGTAATTGTTCTAACAAGAAGCAGTTGCTGCATTTTGATTAGACTGTTAAGACATGAGTTGGAATAAAAATAAATTCTGATTCTTGCATTCTCAAATTAGATGTGTTATTCTGGTGGCCTCTATTTCATAAGGAAACATTTGAAATTCTGCAGGCAAAAATAAGCTTATGTATATACATACAAAAAGAGATTTGCAGAAGACTTACTTCACAGCAGTGCAGCTCTGGAAAATATCACAAGGTTGACTCATGAATATAAAGTAAATCAGACCAATTGCTGGATGATATCTACACTGGTAAGAAAGGTAATAGATGGAGTGTATGAAATATCTGTGGAAGTGGTCCTCAGAATCCCAGAATTAATATACTTCACTAAATTGACTACCAGGAATTATATTCTTTTCATTACCATAAAATATTTAACTATAATTTGTGCAGCCAGGAGCAGTTCTTGTTAGGAGAGATGAACCAGCACAAAATAGAAGGCTAGAGCTGCTTTTACAGCAAAAAGGGACCCAATCAAGCAGTTTTGTGTTGTCCTGAGCTCTGAATTCAGTCCACCCCACCCCAAGTCCCTAAACCAAAACAGTCTTTTTTCTTTGTTTTACTTACAGGAGTTGCTGCAGAAAGATACGCTATTTAAATAAATTCTCATGCAGATTTGCAGTACTGGCACTTTCAATGCTCTTAATTTTTAGTGTCACATCAGTTTCACTCTCATTGTATGTATTACCATCTAGCACAGATGATCACCCTTTATAAGCAGTCAGAAGAGACTTCTGAGGGCTGCCAGTGAAGAACAATTAAGGGAAAACTCTCTGAACTAATAGACTATTTTCTTTTTCCTCCTGAAGATAGCAGGTTATCAAACCTTCTTAAAAATAGACCACAGATAAAGGAAGTCTTGGTGAATATGGGACAAATTGCATTTGAAAAGAGGTCAATGAGTGCATTTTCAATTCATTATCAGACCTCGGAGCAAAGGACTGGTGGTCAGCCCCCAGCTCTCTCCACGTTCATCTATCACAAGGTAAGATCAAATCTTTCATTTCCCCTGCTGTTTCATGTTGTTCAGAGGGCAATGTAACAACAGCACAATCCTCTGCAGATTTGTTCTAGGCCACCTTTTGCCCCAGTGAGTGATTACTAAAAATACTGCAGAGATACTCTGCTGAAGGGTTTATTCAGGCTCGCAAAGTGTGCCCATTTTACCAATGCTTTAATCACCAATTAGTACACATGCTGCTGCTGCTAACTTGCTTTATCTACAGCGAATAAAAGCCATCAGCTTGCTTCTGCTGTAGCAATGGCAATCGGAACGGTGAGCACAGCAGTGGCTGAGCTGAGCAGTAGCTCTGCTTTTACAAAGATAACCATGTCACAGGTTAGACAGAAAGCAGCAGGCATTCCTGGTTTTCAGGGACGGGACAAATTGCTTTAAAATGCTTCAAGGTCAAAAATCTTTTAAAACACATTCCAGCCAAGCTCAAGATTTAGCAAGTCTTTTATCTTGTAATGTAGACAATTATGGAGCAATGCCAAAGGAACGCTATATGCAGACATAATGATGACTTGAAATCCTAAACCACTGCAGATGATTTAACAATATATGCGTCTGGTTTCATTGTACATTCTTCTTTTGTGTGTTGGCCAATTCCTATTTTATACATACTTTGGTCACGATTTCACCTATGTTTTCAAGCAGACATCTGATTTCCTGTTTCCAGGCATACACCATCTCTTCTTATCCACTTTTCCTCCAAGGCAGGGGAATTACTCTTCTGTCAACTAACACCGCTCCGCATAGGAATGTCCTGTACAACAACGTGTATCATCACCATCATCTTCAAATTTACAATTTGTCCTGAGCAATTCCGAACTGCACCATCTTCCCTTTAACAGAGCTAAGTACCAGAGGTTGCTGAAGAAGTCGCAAAGAAGTCATCTAAACGTGTTCTTCCTGAACTGTGGAAGGTTCTTCACACCTCCCTACCAATTAGTGGCTGGCTCTGAAGCATGACAGTTTATAATTCTTGGTTTTTCTCTTTATCCTTCCTAGTACAACCGCAGATATTCTCATTAGCTGGTTTCCTATTAGTTCCATACCTTGAGGCCACAAGCGGCACAGGTTCATTATCTGGCATTACTTTTAATTCTGATTGTTCGGGGCTTGAAAAAATTGAACAGTAAAAACTTCTAAATGCCTTAATGACATGAGATTCTCTAAGGGTGTTTCTAATGGGAAGTAAACCCACCTTTTCCACAAAGAATAAAGCACCGGTGGTGGAATAAAGCTTACCATGACTAATGATTGTTCCTTGCAAGTCACACACGTTCTTTTATGTTCCTAAGTCCTTTGCTGAACATTTGTTATGTGGATGCAACTTCTCATCCTACTCTTTGCTGAAGATATTTCAAAATCATTTAAAGCCCTAACAGCTTTAGTTTCTTCTTTTCTCTGTTTTTGCAAGCAAAGCAGCATTTTAAGTCCAGATAACAGACCCGACAGATTCGCATTAAAAACATGTGACTTGAAAACAAAAACAAGGAGCCTTCTGACAAGCTCACTCTACAAACTGATGAATATAGCGTACCTAACTGTGATGAAATATTTAATACTACAGGCTATTTGCAGTTCTCTTATAAAAAGCCACTGACAACTCTGAGGAAACTGTGAAAAACACGCTAAAGCATTCTGCTGATGAGATACATTTTCAAAGGAAAGAGTCACTCTTCTATTTTCATAAGCAACAAGGTTCACATTAAGAAACTGCTTATTGTGACTTTGACAATACCCTCCTGTGGTTTCTTCCTCACCTGCCTTCAGAGCCACACACCTATGAATGTGCAGACCCACATGCTGTACTAGGAACAAAGAGTCACAGACGTCTGAGCATGAAGTCATAAAACAATTGGGGCAGAGCTGCTCGACAAAGACTGATTTTTTTCAGAAGCTCATACCAAGAGTAGCTGTATTGTGTATATATCCACACACAATGGTTCCTCTTAGAGTTATAGCTCCAAATTAAAGTACAAATATGATACCAGGGGAGGCGTAGGCAGAAAGGAAGAACTCAGGATATCTGGTGAGAAGAAAGCTCTCCCTTGGATGATATCCAAAGTCAGGAAGTACAGCAATGTGTTTTAGAAAAGTCGAGGTAGAAAGGGAGCATGAATTTGATGTGGTGCTGCAAGGACAAGTATTAAACCCAGAAACGACTCAAGAGAGAAGGAGGGTAGGAGTCCTCAGAACCAATAGAGGCGTGGACCATGCAGACCTGTACAGCTTGTGTAACTCCCCAGAACAAACTGGTTCATACAATATCAAGGCCTGAGGTAGGTTTGCTTTCACTGAGTATTTAGAGAACTGCAGGAATTTAGCTCAAATGCAAATAGCCCACTACTGCTCTTAAAAGTTAAGAGACATAAATTCTGGAAATGTCTTAACCAAACGGCTCAGCAGTGCGGTTGTTTGGAAAACAGATGCCTGAGATGCTGGTGGAAGCAACATTTCCAATTAGGAGCAATTTTTAGATAATGTCAGTGAATTCTAAAATTTTAGACATCTCATAATAGAAGTGTTCAGTTGTACACATGATCACAATTTCAAAAAAGACATAAAAAAACCCCAACAACCCAAAACATTGCTGGGGATCATCAATATGTTTATGTAAAGCAGGAAAACAGAAAACAAAACTTTCATTTGAGAGCAAAATTAGCCTAACTGCAAACACCTTAAGCAAACAGCTGCTAAGGAGTGCAACCTTAACACAAGCCATGATCAAATGATATGCAGATTTTATCCCACTACTATTATTGACCTGGACTTGCAGCCTGGATATAATGATTTGACTAATGGTAATGTCAGTGCCTTCAAAACATTAATCTGATTTACTTTGTCATATGCCTCCTTCCCTAGAAGCTAAACTTAGAGCTGCGTACATATTCAGAGCAAACCTGTCATCCTCAACTATTCAGGAGTTGTATTAAAGGGGAGCACTGAGCCTTCTCTTTAGCCCAAATTAATTTCATATGCAAACAAAGCCAATAAGCAGATGGAGTCAGAGGTAACTTCTGGAGAATGGCAGGGAAGAAAGTCTGCCTAAAAGGACCTGGATGAATGAGGCTTGCAGATCTGACGACAGAGGATCTGTCAGCTCAGTGATCTGTCACCAGGAACCCATAATAATTTCCAAAGACAGTGTTTGCAGCAGGCAGACATACTGATCCAGCTCCCTACAAAAGAGGCCAACCCTGCAGCATGTCACTATGGGATATAGAGGCACTCAAGCTATGAGCACAATGGCACAGTAGAGATTTCTCAAAAGCAAGTCAAAGTGCTTTACTCCTAACCAGCCCTCTTACATGGCTTGTTCTCCCTCAAGTACCTTAAAGCAAACACCGAGTGCAGACTTGTTCACATGGGACTAGCCATCTCCCACCAGCTTTTCATTGATTCTGAAATTGCCTTACATTTTTGGAGGAAAAAAACAACAGCAAATAAATGCATATCAATACTTAATCAATATATCTGTACTACAGAACATACATCCTTACAGAATGATAGGCAGGGAACTTCACCTTCAGGCATCATGTAAAATTATCTTATGACAGCAGCTTCCCAGATCCAAACATTAGTACTGGGGAGGAAAAGGCATACTAAAGAGATACACAACTTCATTCATGTTTATGCATTTGCACTACAATCATGTAAAAACATAAAGTAACACTGAATAATGGCAAGAACTAACATTTCTGAACAATATTAAGTTACTGAAATAACATATCTGAACTAAATAGTGCCTTTCTGTGATAGGGTCTGTAAATCTTAGCCATGCACACTTCAGTACAGGCACAGAAACACCCCGTTATAAAACCGGAGAGGAATTCCCAGGAATAGAAGGAAATGTAAGAATGCTTGCGAGTATTCATTTGTATCACAAATAAAACGGCAGATTTAATACTTACACTGGATCAGTTACATGACTGCTGATATCCAGCTGCTTACAAATGCTCCATGCTTGAAAATATTCATTATTTGCCTGACTGATCTCTGCATTTAACAATGAGAGTTTCACTAGCTGGCTAGGAGTTATTTTCTCATACATGCTGCACTTCAGAACAGCTTAACTCCTACCCCTTACAGCAGGAAAAAAAACCTAAAGATGCCTTACTTCCTGGGTCTGCTGGAAATGGAAGGGAACAGTTTCTGGAAGCAAGAGGTTCTGCAATGAGTCTTTCTTTCAGACACTTTTTAGAGAGGCTGGCAAGGATGGATCCCTTCCTTTTCAAGTTTTATCAGCAGCCTCTCGTCTTTAAAATGACCATTTCTCTTTGGAAATGGCTAGTGCTGTTCCCAAAGTCTATTCATACTGCCTTTATAGCCTCCCTACTCCAGTAACTACTGTCTTTGAAAAGTCACAGATCCAAACTTCTGTTCAAACTGTAGATGCGAAAGCACACAGCTCTTGGCACAGCTAAGCTGATGTCTCTGTCATCCTAAAAAATCCTTACATAACAATAACTACAGTCAAGCAAGATTAATGAAAAACTGGTCACAAATTTAATTGTCTGTATCTGAAAAGGCACAAACACAATGGGTTTACTGTTGGTGACTTACTTACGTTGACTTTCTAAGCATCATGTAGAATACTTCCACCTGCATCACAATTTGGTGCTCAGTTTGTGCACCTGCAGTTCTAAGTGGATATCAACAGAAAGTCACTGCTGCCTTTAAAAACTCACCTTAATAAACCTTTCTTTTTATTACACATTTCATTGCTCAGACACCTAAGATGTACAGTGTGACCAGAACAACCCATTAATCAACAGATTAATACAAGAATCCAGAAGACAAGACCAGAAGGACTTTAACGAATTTTGTCCAGCACATGGCCTCAAAGCTGCATCACCAATACCTAAATGATTCCCAACAGATATTCTTTTTACTCCTTCTATCTATGTGAATGCAGATGTTTCAAGACTTATCATGTTTCATTACTTCTGTGCTTATCCATCCTTACCATTAATGATGTTTCCCACAAAGTTTGGCCTGAATCTCTCTCATTACCACAAAACTTGGAGAATGAGCCTGACTCTCTTTTGATCACAAGATTAGGGAAAAAGTGTCATGATGTAAGAAAATCCTTTGGAAGCCTCCAGCCTGAATATCAAGGGAAGGAGAAGAGCAGGAGTGCTATGAGCTGCATCACCATCTGCTGGAAGGAGTGGATTTAGCCTATGTACCAGTTGCCACCAAAGGAAGAGTGAAAAATGCCTTTGGCACATATGTGACATAATGAGAGGAACACGGAGAAGCTGTACACTGCCCAGCTCACACAAAGCAAGAAGTTTAATAGCTTTCGTAGACTACAGAGCAGAATAAATCTACCCAGATTAATTACAGGTAATTTCAGATCCTCTGTATTTTATCTCTTTACCATTAGCCAGCTAATAAGCCCAACATTTTTCACATTCACCTTCCCCCTAGAAGAGGCCATCTGCCGTTCTGGAGGCCACTCCATGCCCATCAGATCAGGAGGGATCAGGGCAGTGGGCACACGTGTGCTTCGCATCCTGCCCATCCATGTGGAGTGAATGAGTGTGATGGAGGTGTGAAAGGCTGACAGTCGCCTCAGGAACAGATTGGGCTCCTACTGAACAGGAATTTAGCACTTCTCCGCAGGCACCACCTGGTCAGATGGTGCTCCTTGCTGCTGCTCCTTGTGCAGCATGACAGCTCGCTTTCATAGTGCTTTCCTCATCTTTGTTCTCCTCTTTGTGACTGCTGTAGTAGCTTCAGGGTCCTGGTGAAGGGTAAGGGGCAAACCCAGGCCTGGCCAGATACAGAACACCCCATGGTGGAGCATGGGGAGAGGACTCAGGGAGTATGCTGTGGGGTATCCTGTTCTCCAGAAGGGCCTTTGATATGACTGAAGACTTCAAAAGCAACTAAGGGAAGGAGCAGCCCCTCAGAACATGAGGCCTCTAAGTATGGCAGCAGCAGAGGCAGCCCAGCTCTCGGTGCTCTGAGCCCTTCTGAGCTCACACTGACAGCACGATGAAGGCAAGTTACTGCACACCAACTTCAGTTGCCTGTGGTGTCATCTGTGGTGGGGAGAGATCGATCGTGGTGGTGACAGCCATCGAGAGAGGCTGAGGAGGTTGAAGACATCAGCTAATGTCACCTTTCACCACTGATGAAAATGTTGTGAGGTGCTGGAACAGGAGAGTGTGCAGAGGAGAGAGCAACAGCCATCAGGTCTCCAGCAGTCACATTTTTTGGCTCCATCATTACAAAGGTTGACAACTGAGACTGAGAATAGAATGTGAATCACCAAAGAAAGTCATTTGTGATGCTCTGCTCACCCCTTATCCTCCTTTCCTACCACCAAACCCTTCTTTACCTAAGCCCCTATGCTAAACACCAATAAAATCCAGCTAGGAATGCATGTGCAATCTATCCCAATGCTGAAACCAAGTGGTGACAAGGCCCTTTGGCTTTCACTGAGTCAGTTCCTCCTGGTTAGGTTGCTAACCAGCAGCACAGGGAAGCTGTCACTACCAAAGATTTTAGAGATATCAATTACTGTGTGATAGCCCTCTCTGGGGAAAAAAATGATGCATCTGTCTTTGTGTCACTGGAGATGGCCCCTAAGTCTCCTTCGTGCTGCATCTCTTCCCTAATGTCCCTAGCAAAATGCCATGATCACAGTCCCACATTGCTCCCCATTCAGCAGAGCACCTCCACATGCTCTTCTGGTAACACATTTCCTATCACAGTCATTTTCCTACTCCTACCAGGAAAGCATGTGTCAAGTTAGTTAATTCCAGTCTTTAAGACCCAACTATTACAATGAACCTAACATTTTTTCATGGTATTCAACAGAAGCATGGTATTCAACAGTAGCTACCTGCAACCCATGTTTTGCAGTCTCCTGAAAAGTGGCTTTGTGCTACAACACTGAAGCTTTCACCCATATCTAATATCAAAAGTTAAGATGTTTGTTTTTCGCTCTAAGAAAAGACCAGAAGCCCACCACTTAAAGCTTCCTCAGAGCCCACAAGGCTGAACAGCAAAAGTGATTATTGCCATGTGCCTGAAATTGCTACGTTCTATTAAAGCTGGCACGTCACAGTCAAAGAATCTGCAGCAAGCAAGCTGCCTTGTGGATGTTATTACTGTGGAATCACAAGTGCAAGCATGGCAGTACTCTGCAAGCTGCTAGGAAGGCTGATCAGATTACAAGTCTAATACAAGACGGGATACTAACCCCCCCTTAGCCTGTACTGCTAATTGCAAAAAGCACTGCTCTGCTGATTACAAATGGTTTGGAACCCTAGTTCCCAGCCCCCAGCTTGCTACACATGACAGGAATAAACCCATACTTACGGAAACAATAATGTCATAATTACCCTACCACGCTTGTCCAAAAAATAATGTTTACATATGGCAAAATGTAGCTCCACACCAACTGCCTTTTAGGTGATAGGTCTACGTCTGTATAATCAATCACTGATGGCATTACTGTTCTGCACCCTGCACAGTCACAGTCTCCTTGTGTCAAATTGGACCCTATAGGTGTTCTGAAAGTGGAAATGAGATTTTGGTAGTGTATCACTGACACCATTCTGGTTTACAAATGAGCCACATCCTCATGGCAGCATTTCGCATGCTGAGCATCAGTACCAGAAGTAAGTTTCCTCAGTTTTTATATCTTGTGTTAGATTGATGATGGTATCTACGATGATAGAAATCTAGAAAAATTGTCTTGCTACAATATCTCAAACTCATCCTGGTTCATGTCCTTCCCTCAGTGCCCATCACAGACTCTCCAGTGTTCACTCATGAGTGCACGGCACATGCTTCTGTTTCTTCTTTTGCTCCTGTAATTTCATATTCCTTACATCATTTGAAAGAACTTCACCATCTTCAAGACGCCAACTTACTGCCAAGGTTGGAACTGGTCAATGAACTAAGTATACATACATACATATATCTATCAGCAGTACGCTCAGCCCTAGAGACAAAGGCACAAATCAGATGATCACAGAAGAAGGCAGGCTATAACAAATCACCGTGCCGTGGAAATATATTTGATTTATACTTGCAATGGTGTCCCTCCCATCAAACTTTTCTTCAGAAAGCAGACATAACTGATTTGAGAGATGAAGAGCACAAGGACCCATTCCAAAAGTTACCACTATATTTCTTTAATATAGAGATGATGTTATTCAGAGAAACACTTTGTATTTAAAAAGTGATCTTCAGAAGGTGTTAATTCTGAAAACAAATATAATATTGTGAAGGAAGCTACTTGTAATTCACATCAGCAACAAAATTAACACCATCTTCTTTGTGTATTTACAGTTGCAAACTAATAGCATTGCAGAAATACCCTTAGAAGTGAGTCACCATTCAGGCCTATACTTTCTGTTGTTCTGCACACTGAAAAGTTACTTGAAATAGTGAGAAATGGGTTTTTATCATTGCAACTCCAAGAGAAGAGCATGCTGTATACATTCCACAAAGACATCGCTCTGTGGCAAGTCAGCTTATACTGCTTAATGCATTTAGGGCACAGAAAGCTGATGCCAGTACTCTCAGCATGTTCTGAGGTGGTTAACAGCCAAACAGACACCTCTGTCTGAAAATAATACAGTTACTGTTACTTCCAATAATGAATACTCAGAACTGTTTTTCTTACTTTGTTCAACTCAGTTATCCAGGGGTGACATTAATCAATGCCAAGCACCAACGTCTGTGACAGGAGTAGGAATTAGATTAAAATGAATAGTTTAAGTGATCTGAATTTGTGCCTCAGTGTATATGCCACTTAAGATAAAACATGTGGAGGTATTTATGTGCCTGAATATTCAGATAGATGCTTAATAGGATATTCAAATGCACTAACCCAAAAACAGCAATTGTGTGCCTAAGCACTGTGTCCTGAAGCACCTAATTAACACCTCTGAAAAGCTGGATCTCAGGCTTTCCTAAAATTTTTACTCATTATCCCTTCATTCAAATGTAGTACTGGTCTCCAAAACACAGACCTCTCCTAAAGAGGTACAATCAGTTTTCTAATTAATACTCTTCCCTCTCATAATGGCTCCTGGTGGTCATCCCTAAGAGTGACAATAACTTTCAATAATAATGGCTCTGTGACACACAGAGTGCTATACTGTCATGCTTTACTCTAAATGATTTTCAGTATGAATCTCATCTGGTATTACTGCCTCTGTGAAACAACTACATTTTGTTACCCTAATTGTACCAAGGATCCAAATAAGTGAGTTCAGTGTTCTCACACATCTGGGAAAGAGATTTCAAGAGCAGAAAGAAAAAGGATTAAATGATATATCAGCTGCAGAGATGAGGTTAAAAAAAACAAAATAAAGCAACTGTTTATACATTTAAGTAATATCAAATGTCTGCTACAGAGGAAATGTCTTTACGTGTTGTAAGACTGATCCAGATTTTCAGGTGGAGGTCCCTAGGAGGTGGATGATTTTGGCAGGGCTGTATAGTTGATGTTCCAGCCACTGCAACTGCCATTTAAGGGCTGCTGAGAACTGAACCTCGTGCCTACTGACATATATAAGGAGTGGGACTATAGGTTTTCCAATCACCTTCCTTGAAAATTAATAAAAGTCTAACCTCAAAGCTCTGCCCAAGGAAGAAAAAGGACACAGTGTCAAAGAATTTGTGAGTTTCTCTTACGACTTTATGAAAAAATTACAACAGAAACCATGATTATGGTAGAACAGCTTCAAACTTGGAGGCAATGCTGAATGACCGAGACCTGATGTTGTTCAGAAGTACACTGTCAATTGGTAATCAGCAAGGTTAGCACTTAAACAAAGCTTTCAGAGCCAGGCTTGAAATAAAGCACTCAGCACAAACCCGACATCCTCATGGAATCAAGCCCTTGAATTTTTCATCACTTTCTAGAATTCAGACATCAGAGCAGGCAACTAAGTTTGACATAGCAAATCATCCGAACATGAGCCATGTAATTGCTTCTGATTTTACATGGAAAAAAATCTTGGACAGCATAGAGAAGAGTATCAGAGACATTTGAATAATCTTGTATTAAAGCAAGTCAAGCTGATGAGCAAGAGAAAACACAACACTAGGAAAATCAAATTGTCTAATAGTGTCAGAAGGAACTTCTTCACCAGAGAGCTCACTGTGTACCGCTTGATTCAGAAGCCATTACCCTGCATCTGTATGTTAACGAAGCAGCTGTTCCACTGCTAATTGCTCTTCCGACAAATTGCTTTTTTCCAATTAAGATTTTATTATGGAATTTATTATCGCAAACAGAAATAGATGTATTTCAATTTTAGAAAGACAACAGAATGGTGCAATTATCCACCAATCTTCCAGCAGGGCATACATCAGAATCCGTAATTTCAGGGTTTTACAAGTTCCTTAGGATTTGAGCAGATAACTAGATGTATATTCTTTGGTCAATGTCTGCCTCCACAAGGATACTCAGATTAACCTTTTTATACTGGATTGCCACAAGCCACGTGCTTAAGACCAAGCCCTTATCCAGGTATTAGGTAGGTAGATTGATTATCAGAGATGATGAATGCTTACAAACCCATCCCCACTACACTTTGGTAGTCTTACACATCTGATGTTACAAGATGAAATAAAGTAGCAAACGTATTTTTATTAAAGTGTCCTCTAATATAAGACTGCTGCACAAAACAGTAAAGTTACTTTTAAGTGATCTGAGAACGTGTAAAATGTAACTAAGCAACGCTTCAGGAATAAAGGATCTGAAGAATTGCTTAAGAAGTGTATGTCTCGAAGTTTCTTCAGTGGTCCACCGTGGCTGGAAATGCAGTTCTCTGCTCTCTGTTTTTAAGTGCAGTAACTTATGAAAAGTAATAGAATACTGAAGTGTTAACTGAATTAACTGAGCGCTGGGACAATAATCTCAGAAATGCACTTTGAATTTTGGGTCATTCTGTGTGGAGTCAGGGGTTGGACTTGACAATGCTTCTTTCAAAATACTGCTACCAAGGCGTAAAGCTGTGTGCACTCATTGGACTGGATGGATAAACATACTTTTTCTTTAGAGGAAAATCAGATAGTTACCACAAAAATCAACTACGAGGGCTGATTCGAAAGTAATGTCTCCTGTTTTATCATGTTGGCACATGACCTCAGAGGTAGATGCTAGTGGTATGGCAGCAGAGGCTGAATCCTTCCCCTAATATCCCATTACATTTTATTGCTGTGTGACAGATGGCAGCAGAGGGGCAGTCTGACAAAATGGTGTCTGACATGAAGTGCATATG
This sequence comes from Odontophorus gujanensis, assembly GCA_013399175.1. Classification (NCBI taxonomy): domain Eukaryota; kingdom Metazoa; phylum Chordata; class Aves; order Galliformes; family Odontophoridae; genus Odontophorus; species Odontophorus gujanensis. The sequence continues at coordinate 315,635 of VXAB01004610.1, read as the reverse complement.
AAGCAAACGTGTGGGACTGAATTCCTCCAGTGGCACCAACTGACATTCACTGATGCATGCTGAATGTTTATAGAGACCAAACAGTGGATGTGAGCACAGTGAGGCAGTGGGTGGTGTGTTCCATCAGTGGCAACAGCAATGTGAAAGACGAGCCATGTTCTGAATGGCCATGCAGATTTTTACTAGCATGACACGCAGGCTCTTGTTCATTGCTGGTTAAAATGCAGAACTAATGGTAGCAACTATGTTGAAAAATAGTGTTTTGTAGTCGAGAATTTGCTCTGTCAAATAGTGTTATTGTGTTCTTTGCATGTATTGTAGTTTCTGTGGAAATAAATAGGAGGCACTACTTTCAGAGCAACCTATGTATTTATCACAACTGAATGCCAATTACCTGTTCAGAACTAGGGTGTGCAGGCAAACAAAAAGAATTTCAAGGGCACATTTGCTTTATACTGCTGTTCACAGCAAATGTCTCTGTGAGAGCCCAAGCAGCAACCAGCAATAATGCCCAAAGTAAATGACTACCACTGCAACAAAGATGGGCAGCAAGGACTGTATAATCAACGGCTGATCCTGAAAGGAACCTCTGGGTCCATCCCGTCCAAATTCTGTTCAAGCATGGGCACCAAGATCAAGGCGTCAGGTGGCTGTGGAACATTTCCTAGGGAGGGACTCTACAACCTCTCTGGGTAACCCTGGCCAGTGTTTTGGTATCTGCACAGAAGTTCCTGTGTTTCAGTTTGTGCCCACTGCTCTCATTTTGTTTTGTTTATGAGCACAGAATATGTGTCTTTTTTTCTTGCTGTTGTAATTTCCAATCACTAAGTCCTCTAAAAAGATTTCAGTGGCTTTTTAGACAGCTGGAAACAACTCTGACAGCAAATTTATAGCTGTAGAAATAACTACTTTCAATACAAACAGGGCAATAACCATCCATCTATCAAGCACCAGATTAGAGTAATGGATTACAGAGAAGAGCCACTTTAGCTAATCAGGTTGGACAATGTAATATTTTTGTGTTCCATAAATAATTTCTAACAGGAGCTTTATTGATAGAGACCACTCTGAGGGAAGGGTGAAAATAAGTCTGTCCTTTGGCTTGTCAGAAGGTATCAAACGAAAAGACACACTGATGGATACCTCTGCCCTTTGAAGCAAACTATTAGAAAATCAGACTCGTTAAACATGACCTGTGTCAGCATCAAGAAAGACCTAGCAGCTTCAAAATCGTACACTGACCGTCCAAAATATCAAGGCCAAAAGGAGCAAGTCAGGAAGATGCAAATATGGCTATTTTCTCTAACTTAAAAGGAAAAACAAACAAACAAACAAACAAAATATAAACCACTGAAAAATACTAAAACTTTCAAGGTCTCAGAACCAATGATTTGTGAATACAACTTTCATCAAGGAATTTTAATGCATGCTGTACTAGTGGTATGATTAAGTGGCCATGTAAGAAAAGTGAGTATTTCTTGTATTGGTTCTCATCAAGATTGCCTGTAACACACCATATTGAGTTGAAGTGTGAAGGCCACAAAATTTACAGAGACTCTGGAATGAGAGTTTCCCTAATTATGCAAAAACTTGGGTTCCCTTGGAACACTCCTCTAGGCTATCCTTAGGAAATCTGTCAATAATGTAATAACATCAACAAGTGAAAATGAGTAATCCATTTATGTCAGAGGAATCTAAAAAGCTTAGAAACAACATGCAGTCGTGATGCCTTCAAGTTCCACATGCCCTTCAAGACATGCCCTTCAAGAAGTGAGCCCGTTATGATGATCAGAAACTCAATGTCACTCAACGATACACACACTGCCAAAGCATTCCCCTGGGATAGCTACTACAGTGTTGGAGGCTGCAGGTAATTAGTAATGCAATCATGCAAGACAACATTCAGTCTGAAGTGATTTGGCAAATTTCTACTATTACAGAAAGTAGTAATGGAATGTAATGGCCACATATATCAGATACGGTCTCAGTCATTAAGATCTCATCCAAGAGGAGAAAATACCAAGAAATGTCTAGTTTTTAATCCTCGTAACAGGAAAGGATAAACACTGAGGTGATTTGGCTGAGATTTACAACTGTTGTTCCAGGAAATCAAGGTAATTTTGGCTTGAAGCTTCAGGTGAACAATCAATCGTATCTGGATCTTCATGTATCCTCTTTCATCCCAAAGCTTTTAAAAATAATATACGAATCAGGATTTCTATTCAAAGGAGCATTCACTTCTACTCTTTACCTTTAAGAGCTCACAACACATGCCACAGAGAAGTAACAAAGGCAACTTGATGTTTTATGGTCCATACCCATCTACCCTTAACACTGAAAAAACATACAGTCATACAAGCTCTTCCACCAGCAAGTATACAACTCACTCTGGCACACAGGTTTCTGCTTTCTTTCTCCTCCTGCGACTGCAGGCCACAATCTAACTGGAGACACATCAATGTTAGGCATAGGACAAAAGGATCATCACTGATCAAAGAGCACAGTGAACACATCCCTGTTCTTCAGTGTTTCAATATTGGCCCCTGCCCTGGAAGCACGATAGATACTCTGACAGATCTACAAGGAATGTTCTGGGAAGCTTCAGTACTATTACCTCAGGTTGAGTGAAGGCTGAGTGAAGGCAAAACTTTCAGGAACCTAAGAGTAAACCATGTTTTATAAATTGTACTCCACCAAGCTTATCAACTTTCCCAACATGAGAAGAAGGGCTGCTCGTATTTAACCACTGGACTCAGAAAATCAAGTGACTAAGGCCCAAGGGACCGGCCAGGAGTCACTGTTGGTAAAAAAATAAAACTGTGGGACTCTAAGTGATTCCATTTTCTTTTTCCAAAGTTCACATTGGAAAGACAAAAGTTTAACTGCCAGCCTGATAAATTCAACTAAAAGCAGAAAATGCCTGGAGAATGACAGCTTGAAGACATGGTTTGACATTTCATTCTCCAGAAAAGAAGAGAGACTAAATTCTGTTCCATTAGAGAAATGGATAGCAAATGTGGGCCTCATGGCACAACTCTGCATCCAGAACAACTTCCCAGAAAGTCAACAAAATCATTGTTATTGAGTTTGGAAAAGCTCAACCTAAAGAGCTCTCCTGATGAAATTATTAATAGCAACAAGCACGGGTTAAGAGAAATAAGCACTTCTAGGTAAGAAATGAGTCCATATTTGCACTAAACAAAAACCATTTGTTCGTGTATCACCAGAAATTCTGGATGGCACTTCCAAACAGGCTCTTGGTCCCAGGAAGACACATTGCTCAGCAGGTCCCGTAGTCTCACAGAAATGTCTGTCCTACTTGTGCTTATTCTCTAACCAGATCAACAGCTCTGAGAAAGACTGGTTTGGGTCTTTTTTGCTTATTTGTTTGTTTAGTCTTTTTATTGTTCAAGCAGCAGTCATCTTCGGTAGAGATAAGAGATAAGTAGCAGATATAAGGACACAAGTTATGAAGCTTTCTAAATTTGTCGGGAAGAAAAAAAAGCAGCCAAGTAAACAGCATAACGCCACATGCACGGCCAGTTTCTAACGCTACTGCACGATAATTCAACTTCCCAATTTAAATACATCAGGAAGAATTTGCCAGACACGGATGGACTACTTGATGGAGTGTTAATTATAGATTATCTTGAATGAAGTGGCCGAACCTTCTGTCTCATTCCAGCTTCACAGTGAAGGCAGCCCCTGAGACTTACCTCTCCTCTGCTGACTCCCCAAGCAGAAAGGAAGAACAGAGCACTTCTGAAACACAGCATCTCCTTGTTGCTTCCCTTTGATGAAGCAGAACAATTCTTGACTATCTCTGCACTTACCACTCAACCTGATGGCTGCTCTTCAGAGACTAAATTAAATGCTGCAGCTAATCCATCATCTCACTGCAACAGACTTCCTAAGAAGCACACACAAACCTCAGACACAATAGTTGCCTGATTACACTTCTGAGAAAAACCTATTTCTTTTTTTTTTTTTTTGAAGATAAAGTGCTCTGTAGGAAGACCCAACAAATTCCACTCATGTCTGCGTAGGCAGACGATGGTAAAAGCTCTGCTTCTTTGCCAAGGCACTCTTCCTATACCTTGGCCAGATCTACTATTGACTGGACACTGAACCTCTGAATTAAGCACCCAAATGCTATCAGGGAAACTGTTTTGGAGAAGGTGCGTAGGAGTCTGCACTCGCATTAGCTTCTGTAAGATTGATTTCCTTTACTTACACTGCCTTGCATGACAAATTGTTCTTGATGCAGAGGCTGATGGAAACATGAATGGCCCCAATGAGGATTCTCTTTATTAAGGATGTATGAGAGGATACATGACTTGCTTAGCTTCAGATAAAGAATGACTCAATCCCTTCTGACACTAATGCAAAAGTTCTTGAAAGTGTATAGGTCAGTCCCTCAGTTATTTTAGGGACCCCAACAGCATAATTTTGGTTCTTAAGGCTGCAAATCCTTGGTTGTCGGTTTCTGTTTTGTTTTCTTTCTGAAATGCCCTTTACTTTATAAAAAAGGGGCAGAATCTCACTAAAAGACTTCTTCCCAGACCAAATTACAGCCATCCTATGGAACTGCCCCACAGACTTACAATGTGTAATACAATTATAACCTTCTGCATATCCTCATTCTCGGGAGTACCATTATTGCTCTTTACTAAGTTTGAAATAGAAGTGTAAAGAAGAGAGGACAGAGCAGTTTACGTTCCCCTCTGCACTGCACATCATCACATTTACTTATCAGAAGAATTATGAATGTTCCAAAAGAGAAAAAAAAAACAACCTTGGATGTCTGACTGAACAAAATCTGTGCATTTTCCACCTCTTTAAAGTCAGTCAAGGAGCTTCTCATATTCATTCTTTCAGGCTTTAGGCAACTGATATTCAGGAAACCAAAGATTTCATTATGATCTCTTGCATTTTCCGTAATGGTTTGATGGAGATTAACCTCTAGGTTACATTGAGAGCTCTTATGTCTTCTGTTCACAATGACTAAAAGAATTATCCAGCTGCATAAGATTATTCCCTTAAATGAAACTGAAAAGGCAACACAAAACTTTTACTGTACAACGCCAGACAATGCCACATACTGTCATGAAGAGCCGTGAGACAGACAGGAAGATAACTATAAGCAAGGTGAAGGCAATCAAACAAATTACCACAGTTTGAAGACTCACTGCTGTACAGCAGCATACTGTGTGCATGCTTCAACTGCTGCAAATGCAAAGAAAAGCATGCAAACTAATTTTTGCATTGGAATTAGTCAAGAGTATTCAGCGACCATCACCAAGCTCTGTTGATGAGTGGCTCATTAACCATTGCAGCTGCAGTGTTTACATCTGTCTATACCCTCCTGCACAGTGCTGAGAAGAGCTGACAAGGAAAGCATCATTACAGTGAGGAAGGACAAATAAAAGATATTTGAGACCAAAAAAACCTCAAAATCAATACACAGGGTGAATGACGAGGCTAAAGGAAAGAATAATTAGATAACTTGTGCTATGAACGTACTTTGTTCAAGTAGAGGGAGAAAAAGAAACATCCTTGAAAAATTAGCAAAGGAAATAGGATTCAAAACGTAACTGTGGTTAACTGGAGCAGTTCTGTAGCTCTGGGAGAGGAAATAATGTCTCTGGACTCAAACTGCCAGTCTCTAAACTGTTCAAAATTATCTAAAGAGAAGTAACTTACCCCACCCGTTTTAATCATGATTTACATCAGCGAGCTGGAACAATTCATTTAAATAATCGATTCTAATCTTGTTTTGCAGCAGTCCCTTTTATGTATTTCCCTGAAGTTAGTTTCAGTCCAGTGATTGGCAACCATTAAAACACACTGACTTGTGACTAACTATACATTAAATCAGATCACTTTTCCAACCAAGACTGGGTGTTAATCTGTACATACTTTAGAGCAGTCCTATGCCTTGTTATGCTGGATTTGAGGATTTTATATTTGCTAGGCTGTTTTTATTACTTCACTTTGTATTTTATTCCTGTATAAAGTTGCACTGGGAGGCAGACTGGAATTCAATTACAAAGCCCATAAACAATATTTGGAAGTTACGCCTACTTACTGTGAAATGATAGATTAATTGTAGGAAATATGCAATAAAAACGAACTGATTTATTAGAAGGATGTAACACTAGTCAGCAAATTGATCTGCTGGTGTCTATTCACAGTCTTTCTCTTAGGATTTCAGTTTTTGTGAATTTCCATCTGGTCTTATGTTGTTAGAAGAATCATTTTCTACCTTCTTGTACTTCAAGTCCATTTCTGATGAACAGGACATCAAAGTCAACGCGGGAAGAAAACAACCAAACATAACTCTAAAAAGAAAACTGAAGTAAAGGCTCAGATTAACAAGAATCACTTCCATTCACTGAATTTGTGACATCCACCCATTTAGGGCCAGGATCTGGTCTGAAGATGGAGGAGTTCCACCTTAGCCAGAAGGCAGTGCTCAGCACGAGCTCTCCTGCCAGGTGGGCGCTCTGGGGTTGGGAGCTGAGTTTTGCAGCCCCCCTATTGCCTGAGCAAGATGCATACCACAAGTGTTGTATGATTTAGTAGATTTGCTACGTGTTTGCTACCAAATTTATGTAAAAATCATGATACTAAGATGTCTGCCACCCTATAACTGGATTGCTCTTGGAGATGGTGAGAAGAAAACGGCAGTGAGATCAGTGCATAAACACACTCATTACTCAGGGAATCATTGCTTTTCTGCGACTGTGCTTCTGTGTAGACAAGTGTATTGGCTTTTAGGCATTTGTAAAATAAAAGTGTTAGGAATGGTCACAGAAATTTATTACTTATCTTAAACAAAGCTAGCTGAATCCATAAAGTACTGACTATCAATCTATCAGTTTCATTGACTGTAAATAGGTTGAGATCATGCTGCTCATCAGAGCAACACTATGCATAAAGCATTCTGTGGGGTGTGCACACATTTCTTTTTGCTTCTACTTGTAACTGAGCTCAGTAGCATCCATGATCAAGCTCACCATCAGAGCAGGGCAAGCCTGCTTCAACACCCCATTGCAAGCAGCAGCCAAAGGACCTCCAGCCTCCTCCATCAGCATCATCCTAACAGCATCCACACTGCAGGCATTTAACATGCAAATGTTAATTTTACTTAATGATGCACTGTGCTCCTGTTTGAATATTTACCATTTGAGTTCAGAGGACTCAGTATTTTGTGCCCCTGCCCTGAGCACTCAGCAAATACAAGCAGTGAAACATGTTACGGGGCACAGAGGCCATTTGGTCTCACTTACTGTGTGCTACTGAATGAATGTGAAATAATTGCTACTGCCAAAAGAATTAGCTACTTTATCACAAAAAAAAAGTGTGCCAGTTCTCTTCCACGTGTTACCTTTACGTTGGAAGTTTCAAATAGCTTTTCTGTGTATGCACAAAGTTCTTACTGGACTATGTAACAGCTGAAGAGTTGAAGCAGATTGAAAGATATTGACAAGAGAAGGCAGAACAGTACCTTATCTTAAGCTGCTGTAGAGAAAATGGTTGACGTGAGAAGAACAACATAATAACAGGATGCAATTAGCCTCGTGAAAGAAGAATTTTGCTCCAACTCTGGATCAGTGTTGTAAAACTCAACCAAATCTAATGAAGCACCTCAAAATGAAGATTTCATATGGCTCTCTGCCTATTAACCTATTAATTAAGTGTGTGCACAACCAGCACAGTCAGAAGGCACAAACAGCTGCCTCTGGGTTTTTTAAACACAATCACGGGGTGTAAGGGCTCTTTGGAAAATGCCACGCATTATGTTCATCAATGCTGCTAATTACAATACTGGAATATCATGACCGTACTCATTCCGAAAGACAGTGGTAATTGCTGCCTCTCAATCTGGAGTGGGTCTAGTTGACTTTTTAAACTGTATCGGATTTGAACTTCCGGGAGGACTGAAGAGCACCAGACATCAGGGAAACAGCAGCACTGCCTCTGAGTTAAGCAACTTCAGCTCGAAGATCTGGGTGAAATTAAAAGGATCAGTCCCAATAGTTTAAAAGTCACTCTCAGGATGACACTTCTGAGTTTTAATAATTCTTAAATATTTAAGTTACATTTATCTTGAGTTATTAACTATACTTATCAATGATCTCTTCCATCTGCACATTCTATAGAGCCCTTTGCACTATTGATGGAACTGAAAATTGCATTTTTAATGTAAATGACTGGCAATATTGAGCTTTTCTTTGCACAAATTCAGAATTATACATCCTTATGTCCAAAATACTAATGACAGAACTGTATCAGACAGGGATTTCCCTAAGCACATGCTATTCCCTATTGTACTCAAGCATTTGCAATTTTATTTTCTTTGACTTACAAAGAAATGTGTAATGTCTACATACATATATAACACAGTCTCTTCTCACTTTTCCCCACTTTTGCTATTCATTCATTAATAATACAAGAGACCAATTCTGTGCTGACCTTCAAGCCACATGATCCTAACTGAATCAACTGAATTACTCCAATTTGCAGTCAGCGAAGAAATCAGTTTTCAGGCACTGTGCTAAACTCAACCTGCATTTATTGTATACTTTTCTCTTGCAGTAATGAAATGAAATTTCTGCACTCATGAGTACAAACTCAGCTGAAGAGATTGAAAACTCTCAGAGATCAGAATATACAAATCCCTTTCTCACAGAAGTGTGACTTTTTTTTTTCTATTTATTGATTTTCAAAGCATTCAGAGAGGAGATGCATTAGTCTCTTCTTCTGGCTCTTGTTTCTTATTGGGAGTTTATTGTCAGCCATAAACTGGAGTGGTTTTGAATAAAGTTGTGGTAAGAAACATGATTCCAGAAAAAAAGATTACTCCATGGATTTTTGCTTTGGTGGGAAATCATGCATTCAACTCCAAAGAACAAATCCTCTCCTGGTATGAAATGATAGTAAAAAAATGGGACCCTGAGGTCCCTTCTTTCAGGACTTCCTTCTGATCATCCCAGCTTTCTGCAGGTGAGAAACGTAACTCATATAGTAAATGACATATATATGTTTATATATAGTAACTTACATATTACTATGGAGATAATTGTTTCCTTATAACAGTAATTGTTTCCTTTTCCTATACAAACTCTTAGGTCCTGAGCAGGTCTTTCCCCGTTACTGTTTCTGGAGCCCAGCTCAATGGGTGAGATAGCTGGCCTGAGAACACAGGCTAAAACTCTTCAAGGAACTGCTTTCAGTATCAATTGATGCAACAGCTGTCTGGATGGGATATGACAGACCTCAGTGTCTGCCTCTGAGAAGCACATATCAGACTTTGTAGAGGAAGTGAATGAGAAAAAGAAGACTTTAGTAAGAAAGAATTAAGATCCTACTGGCATCCTTACTCTAAAAACTAACTGAGAAAATGTAGCCTGGAATTCCACCCACCTATCCAAAACTACAAAAATATTTCTGCGTTGCTGAGACCCTTTCTGTGGACAAAATAAAACCTGATAAAGAACACTTCACAACTTCACAATTCTAATAAACGTCAGTGTAAAACCTTTTAGAAACCCTTCCAAAAACTCAATATGCTTTATCAACTGGGCTACCCAATTCACTTATATAACTGCAGTCGTTATGGGGATGCTGGTATCCTCTACAAAAGCTGCACAACAAAAGTGGTGTTGGGTTTACCAGCCTGAAATTCCTGGCAGAAGCTTTTCAGATGTTTCTGAAGAGCTCTGCCAACCACTCTAGGCAATGGAAAATGGAATTCTGGGTTGGCAGGAGTAGTAAAAAACAACACAAGATAAAATAAGATTTTGATATTGAAACTTGTAGAGAAGATCCCAGGTATTGCAGTGGGAAAAGCTACAAACGGCACTTCTGGTTGAGACTGCCTTTGAGAGGAAAAGCATTAATAAACCTTGAAATAGTCTAATAACACTGGCAGCGAAAAAGATGCTGCAGGTGAAAAGACCTTTCTTAAATCAAAGCTCAAAGCAAATCTAAAATAATTCTACCATTTAGCTCTCTTGTAAAAGTACATCTGAAATTGTTACTGTACTGCACTGATACCTTTGTTTAAAGTAAAAAAAAAAAAATGTTTCGACCTATACGTGAAACAGAAGGAATGAACAAAGTGTCTTAACATGCAAAATACATTGTCTATCTTGTCTGGTACTACAGAAGTGACTAGAATCCCTAATGAAGCCAAGCACACCTCTCTCTTTCATATGCTCAAAATGCCCTACTTTCCTAACAGCATCTCCTGCACTAGAAACATCACCCATGCAAAACTGCTTCTTGTACTAAACTGCACTCTCTTCCAAAAAAACTTATCTACAGAAACAGACTGGTTTATTCACAGGAGTGTTTTTATTCAATCCTCCTCTCCTTTATCCTCGTACAAACTTGAGTTGAGAATAATGTGCATTTGCACTCTGTTTTCTCACCAGGAGTTGTTGGTACTCTCTATGTGCTGGCACCTGGGGAATATTTTTTTGAAAGCCTCAGGCAAACTGTCTCTTAGATTTAGACATTCCTTTTATACTGAAGAGCTTGTGCCTCTCCTTGAACAGTTCAAATGCTGCAGTATAAGGTGTGTCTTTTGGTTGCTGCCTTGCAGCAGTTAATAAAAGTAAAATCTGAGAACCTTAAGATAAAAACAGAAAAAAGGGTGAAAATAATAATAAATAAGAAATGGTGCACAAAGATGTTTTAAAGCTGTATGGCAGGGAATGCAGGGTACCATGGCTCTTTCTCCATATAAAAATAACGCAACATTATTCTGAGGTTCTGTTGAACAATGAATTCTACAAAGCTGTTTCTCACAAAACACAACTACAAGTGCCAAAGATTTTTCCCCAGTGACCTTTTGGGACCAGACTGCCAGGTTAACTTTATTGTAAAACAACTCTTCTCTTTCTGTGCTGCAAAATTCCAGAAGTGAACAAATGGAGCGCCCCCGCCCCC
>VXAB01004610.1:153983-304625 GCA_013399175.1 Odontophorus gujanensis | reverse complement strand
CCCAGTAAGTTTAAATTGTTATTTTAATGTAAGACACAAGTTCCAGACAGGATACAGTTTATGCAGTGCATCTCGTGTGTATCTGTACCCTCAGTTCTTGTGACCTTTATAGCACTGGAAACAAAGCACCCCGAACACAGATGGCTCTGTAAAAGAAATGATCTATGAAGAGACAGCCACAGAGTTACAGTATACATCAAACAGGCAGAAAATGCAATTAATTTGTATGTTGTGACATCACTGACTTCTTGTTCAGTATCAGAAAATCAATGCCATTTAAATATGGAATGCCTCATTTTATTTCATTCACAGACATCCTTAAGTGGTTTGTTACAGAATACATTGGATGATGGAAGACTGTCCAGGGAAAAAACTGTCTTTATGACAAGAACCCACAGAACTAGAAATACAGAATTATTTAGGTTGGAACAGGTCTTCAAGATCACCAAGTCCAATCAGCAACCTGACCTACGGAGTCCCATCACTAAATCATGTTTCTTAGTGTCATATCCACACAATTGTTAAATATCTCTAGAGATGGGGACTCAATCACTGCTTTGGGCAGCCCATTCCAAGCCCTAACTATGCTCTCTGTGATGAAATACGTTTAATGTCCTATTTAAATCTTCTTTTCCTATCATGAAGAAGAGACAAGATGGTTTGAGCCCCATACACTCTCTATTCTGCAACAAAGAGCACAGACTATCTGCCTTTTATGCCTGCTAATACAACTAAGTGAGCAGATTTCCAGATTTCCCAGTGGAGACAATTCTCAAACAAAAACTTCAGGTGGAACAAAAGAAGGTTGGCGAGCTCTTTGTGGTATGTGTGTGCGTGACAAGGTGTCATAATGACAGACTGACGAGCGAGCTCAGCCTCTGCTAGCCTCCTTCCCCTTGTCACAGAGACATTAATCAGGCTCTGCTCCTCTGCAAGGACTTCAGGATGTTTTGGTCAGTGTCAACACCGGGAAAATGAGAAGTCTGCCCTTTTATTAAACTTGCCTTGAGAGACATCTTCACCAATTATATCTAGGGGCTGTTCAGAAAAAAAGCTCCAACTGTACGTGATTTGTAATAAGGCACTTGACAGCAAAGGCACTTGACAGCATAAAAAATGACCAATGACTCATAGAGTTCCCCTTCCTGTGTTTTACTGTCTCTTTATATCTTGTTCAAAAATACTATGCAAAGCTGTATTGTTCACCGTCAATCCAACTCCTAACAGGTTAGGGCTGAGGAAAGCTACTGAGAGCTCTCTGAAGTTGCACTCCTTGTTCTTCATAATCTCAGAATTTTGATCAGCCGAAGTACAATACTGGGACTCAGGTTCAAGACATTCATATTAGATTTTAAAAGCAAAAAAGAGTTGCTTTCTGTGTTCAAAGGCAGCACAGGAGGAAATCACAATGAACAATACTGTCATTTAATCAGTATTGCCAATCTGAAGAATTTAGAACCTATGAAGCTGCTCTAATCAGAATGACATCTGTAAATAAATGTTAGCAATAAGATGCATAGGGTTGGCAGGTTATTTCTCTGTTTCAAGGATTTCCAAGAACAGTCCTCAAAACTAACAACATGAGGAAGATCAGCAGACATTCTCCATCTCCTTTCTTAAGGGTCTTCTCCATCAATAACTTTTCTGTAATGCAGTGGGAATGAACCGAGCCCACAGTGGATTTGGTTCTCCAGCGCTATGTCTGATACGATTCTGTAGTCCTAGAACATGGAGGCAAGTTCTACCCAGCTGCTGGTGTATTGTATGGAACATTATAGGAGTTCCTCCTCCACCACACACCTTCCCCAGCATCAAACCGCTGTATGAAGGCATATGAGGCCACTGAGGTCCCTCAGCCAGAGCAGCCAGAGCAGAGCAGGCTGAGAGGAGGCCTCATGGCGGCCTGCTTCAGAGGTCAGACAATACAGCAGAGCATCTTCTACTACAAAAGTCGATGAGTTGTACAATTCCTTCTCCAAAAATCTGGCTGCATGCCTGTCCAGAGGGTTGCCACTTCTTTACCCACTTGCTGTGAGGGCTCCCTGTGCCAGCGCTGCCCCCGCTGCTTCCCGGGTTGTACTTCCAAATGCAGCAAGTCAAAAACAGCACAATCCGTGAGAGACTTCACAGCCAGACTCCTGGAGAAGCCCACACAGCCTATTTATACCTCAACAGCTGCAGAGAGGCAGAACAGGCTGAACACTTGCAGACTCAGGAAAATATCACGGCCTCATTTCAGAAGATCATTATAATACACAAAACGTACAGCTCTTTTGTTCATCCTTAAAGGAAAAGCTGAGACCGATCAATGTGCTCTTCGCGATGGTGAAAACATGCTCCGTCTTAACAGCTTCTGATTCGTAAGCATTTGCTGGAGCCCAGAGCAACTGTGAGGAATAAGTATGGAGCCCTCGATTTAAAAAATGACTGGCAATTTTATCTGCCTCAGTACCCGAGCAGTGTGCGCTTGCAGGCGATTAGTCACTGCAGATTGCTTCTCAGCCCAAATGGCCACAGTTTTCTGTTGCTGTTTGCTTGTTTGTTTTTAACTGAGAACAAAGAAAACGAGGCCAGAATGGTGAAATTAAATTCCAATTTCCTGATGTCCCTACAAATAGAAAACTGCCTGCTTCCCTGTAAAAACTATAGCTACATATCTTAATGCTTTTACAACCAAGTACTAATTGGCTACTAAAACAGTACTTTTTCAATGCATTAGTATTTGTTTTAATTAGACAAGAAAAAAAGAAAGGCAAAAAAAAAGACTAGCACTGTACTCCTGTCAGCTTTGGTATCTAATCAGTAAGTAATGTCAGAAGAATATTCTTTCTCTGAAAACTGCTTTCGGAAAGACAAATCAAGTAACAAGCAGATTTGCTATGTAAATTAAAACTTGGCAGTTTCACTCCACATCTTTTTTTCTTTTTTTTTTCTGTGCAACATCTTCAGAGAGATGCACATTTCGTTTTACATTTACAAATCATAGGAGGTTAAAAAGGTTAAAGATTTTTAATTGTTACTAGATGATAATCAGCCAAAAAAAACCCTGTATTACATCATGTAGTCGAATGTCAAAGATTGCACTGTCAGATTCATCCCCCCTAATTCCTCCTTTCCCCTTGGAATTAATTGTTAAGCTGTATTTATGTGTACTGAGTGACACGTACAGTCAAGAATCAATGTGAAAAGCCAAATCTGAAACCTTCTTGTCATTTCCCATTTTCTATGACCAAGAAAGGAAAAAATGTACATGCTTTCTTTGGTGGTAAAGACCAGCTTTGCCATTTTCATCATTTATGCTAAAATAGGCTGGATGTCAAAATACATATATGTGTGTATAGTTTTCGGCCTCCTTTTCCTTTCCTTTACTGACTATCTTGCTGAGCTGGGGCACGAAAGAGTAAAGACTTTGCATGCTACCTGTCCTGTGACATCCAGTAGCGCTGTGTGACAGGAGGACAGACAAAGCGAAGTCATGGAAATTCTCACTCTGGAGCATCCCTCTCCTTTCTGGTATTCTAATCTGGAGCCACATGTTCTGCCATGCTTGTGGTAGGACTCCAAAGGGCTACATTACAGCAGGGAATTCGAACAGTATATTAATATTATTTATTATTCAGAATAAGCTTCTGTTTTCCTGAAAATGTTAAATGGATTTTTTAATGATTTTTTTGAAAGGTATTTAGATGCTGTGATGTTTAAGCATGATGCAAGAATCTGAATAAAACACAACCAAATGCAATTTAATATATACAGTAGTATATACTCTAAAGTACTGCATATTTTAGAAATCATGGCTGTTGGGTGAATCCCCAGTGACTAGAAAAAGGGGAACATTACTCCCATTTTTAAGAAAGGGAGATAGGAGAACTATAGGCCGGTGAGCCTCACCTCTTTGTCTGGGACAATTATGGAACAGATCATCCTGGTTACCACGTTAAGGCACATAAGAGACAAAGAGGTGATCTGAGACAGCCAGCATGGCTTCAACAAGGAAAGATCTTGCCTGACCAATCTGGTGGCCTTCTATGATGGAGTGATGGCATCGGTGGACAGAGGAGGGGCAACAGATGTAATCTACCTGGACTTCTGCAAAGCCTTTGACATGGTCCCTCACCACATCCTTCTCTCTAAATTGGAAAGGAATTGACTTGAAGGATGGACTGTTCGATGGATTAAGAACTGACTGACTGGTCGCAACCAAAGGGTTGTGGTGAATAGCTGTATGTCTGTGTGGAGGCCAGACACGAGTGGTGTCCCCCAAGGGTTGATCTTGGGACTGGTGCTCTTCAACGTCTTCATCAGTGACACAGATGATGGAATTGAGTGCATTCTCAGCAAGTTTGTGGATGACACCAAGCTGAGCGGTGCAGTTGATACACTGGAGAGAAGGGAAGCCATCCAGAGGGACCTGGACAGGATGGAGAAGTGGGCCCATGTGAACCTAATGAGGTTCAACAAGGCCAAGTGCAAGGTGTTAAAGGTTGGACTAGATGATCTGGAGGTTTGACTAGATGATTTTTGGAGGACTCTTCCAACCCTACAATTCTATGATTCTGTGATTTTGTGTTACACTTGGGCTGGGGCAATCCCAGCTATTTATACAGACTGGGGAAAGAACTCCTGGAGAGCAGTCTTTGTGGAGGAGGACTCGGGGGTCCTGGTGAATGAGAAGCTGGACATGAGTCAGTACTGTGCAATTGCAGCCCAGAAGGCCAACTATATCCTGGGCTGCATTAAAAAAGGGGTGGCCAGCAGGGAGACGGAGGTGACTGTCCCCCTCTACTCAGCTCTTGCGAGGCACTATCTGGGGTACTGCATCCAGGCCTGGGGCCCCCAGCACAAGAAAGATGCAGAGCTCTTGGAACAAGGCCAGAGGAGGGCCACTAAGATGATCAGAGCGCTGGAGCACTTCTCCAGTGAGGAAAGATTGAGGGAACTGGGCTTGTTTAGCTTGGAGAAGAGAAGGCCCCGGGGAGACCTCATTGTGGCCTTCCAGTACTTGAAGAGAACATATAAACAGGAGGAGGAACAATTGTTTACAGGGGTTGATAGCGATAGGAAAACAGGGAATGGTTTTATACTAAGACAGGAGATTTAAGTTAGATGTTAGGATGAAGTTTTTCCACTCAGAGTGTGGTGACACACTGAAACAGGTTGCCCAGAGAGGTTGCGGATGCCCCATTCTTGGAGGCATTCAAGGCCAGGCTGGATGTGGCTCTGAGCAGCCTGGTCTGGTGGTCGGCAACATTGCCAACAGCCAAGGGGTTGAAACTGGATGATCTCTGAGGTCTCCTTCAACTCAGGCTGTTCTATGATTTCAGGCACAAATTCTGGTAGCAAATGATATCTTTTAAGGATGTTACATCTTCCTTTGATCAAAAAGCAAGAGATAGAAAAGGCATGAGAGCACATTCTTGAAGGTTGCACAATACTTAAAAGATCATAGAACCGGATGGAAAAAGGTCATTCTACTTGTAGGATATCTGAAATTTGCATGTTTTCAAAGTACTCACATCTTCTCCTTTCAGCCTTGAAACCTATAGCACTATGCATTGATTATGGCTCAGACACTAGGAATAGAGCTGGCTCTAATAGATGATCATCACCAGGTGTCAAGCCACACAGAAATCTTCGAAAGAAATCACAAAAATCTGTAAATGATGGGCAAACCATCTGCCCTGTAGGGAGCCCTAAGTGCAGACAGAGATCTCAGTGAAGGTGCGGGAGTGAGGTGAAGCAGTGAAGCAGTGCTGGGGGCTGAAGGTCACCATGCTGCACCTTGAGCAGCTGCAGACAGCAGCAGCAATGCCATGTGTGACTTTGCAGGTTGACTTTGGTGATGGACAGCATTTACACCGAATGCAGATTGCATTGTAGTGAAATCCAGTGCCGCAGCATATTATATCCTTCCAAACAATATTATTAAACTACCATAATAATCACTCTGCTCTTCAATCCAAGGTCTCAAAGCACATTACAGGCGGTAATGAAATAACTCACACAAGACCACAGCAAGGAAGAAGAGGATCATTACTGCTAGTGCTTGCAGTCATAAAGCTGTGCTCAACACAGTTTCACTGCAAAGAGCCAGGCACACAAGTGGTCACCATATACTTTGTTCCCTGGAAGTATGTGTTCAGTACGGGCCCTGTTAAGCATTTATCAACCCTTTCCTGACACTCAGTATTTAACTGAAGCTCCAGGTCTTGAGACTGTTGTAATTACAAGAGACTCGCAGCTTCCATTTACAAAAAGAAAATGAAAACAATCCCCAGAAAACAAAACAAAACAAAACAAAAAACCACACCTATATTCACAGAATTAAAGATGGAAAATCTGTTCAGTCTATCCTAAGACAGAAGGCAAATGAAAACAACAAAGATGTACTTTCTTTTTTGTGCTTTAGATAGTCTCTTCCTCTTAATCAGTTGCAGCATTTTCTTCAAGGCTGAGTCACAATTTCCTTCTCTCTACGTCTGTCGGTTCTGTGCAGCTGCATGGGACAAAGTCCCACCCTCGACACCAAGGAAGCTGCCCCAAGAGATATTTCCAAATTATGCAGGATCCTTATGGCAGAGCAAAGTAAGGGATCCAGGTCTTAATTACACCGCACTTTACATTAACAAAGAATTGTGAATGCAAGAACAAGTTAACTGGCAATTCACTGCAATGCAACATTCTGTGGTTTGGATTTTTAGCTGTAGCTCAGAGGAGTCGAGTTCAAACTTCCAACCCTGTCACAGCTTTCCATCAGCACCTGTGGCAAACCTCTAACCCCCAAAGCTCTGTTTTTCAAAAGCACAACTCACACTGACTTGCTGCATTATTTTCTGTGCCAATAGCCACTTTTTGCTTGCAGTTAACGAAGCAGACATCATTCTGGACAAACAATGGAGTCAATGAATTAATGGGAAAGCAACAACCAGTGGCCTGGGTGACAGTGTTGGTGTTTTGGGGGACCGATGTGTCCCTAGGGCCAGGCAGTCAGATCAGACCAGACTACTCCTCTTCAGCACTACCCGTTGACTGTGATTGATGAACCACATTGGTCAGGCTTGCAACGTGTGCAAACCTGAAGGCAGAGGCAACAAAGAGGAAAACAATGGGAATTTCTATGACTTTCTGCTGTACGTTTCAGAAAATACATACTGGGAAGTATACAAGCTGTCTAAATTCTCTAACCCCAAAATGTTTCCTATGTGTTTAGATGTAGTAATAATTTTTCCAGCTTTTGACAGTAAATGAAGCATTAATTAGGGTGAAAAAAAAATAAAAAGACAAAAGACAAACACACAAACAAAAAATCCAAAAAACCTTTCGTCTTTAACCATAAACATAACTCAGTAATTTGCCCTTGGGGAGGGAGACAATATACACAGTAGATGACAAATGGCTAAGCCATATGCATTCACTTTCTATCTGTGCTGAAAAGAAATTAAGCAGCTATCAGCTTACCATGGAAGCCAGAGCCATGAGCAATAATTTTTGTGAATGATAACCTGGAACATCTCCTCTGCTGCAGTGGCAGCTGCTGCTGCTCACGTCAGGAAGGTCCTTGGCGCTCCTTTGGAGCTCTACATTCAGTCTGACTCTGAACATGGAGACTTGGAGAGGAAGGACTTTGGAGGTCACTGCTGGACTGTGACCATGGCTTTTTGGATGTAGAACCTCCTGTGTTTTCTTACATGGAAGTCAATTTCAATTTGCTACTAATTAAATCAGTGTTTCTTCTGTCTGCATTAAAGAACTATACTACGTGTAATTAATTAATAATTGCTTTAATGCGTGTTAGTACCTGCACAGGGAGAGACTGCTAGGGAGTAAAGGGCTCTTTATTCCAGCACACAAAGGTACAACCAAATCCAACAGCTGGAAAGAGAAAGCAGACAGATTCAAATGAAAAATAAAGCAGACATTTCAGAGAATGAAGGAGATAAGCATCAGGAAAAAAAAGGTCTTGTAGCCTTTGAATCAGTAACTTCCTGGAATATAAGGTTTAGTCAAATACCAGTTAGACATGTCAGTGCAGAAGCAATTAGGTGATTTTCTACAACTTGAGCTATGTATGGGGTCAGAGCAGGTGATCTAATAACCCCTGTGACCTCATGACTATGAATCCATTCATTCACTGTCCGGTCACACTGGAAAACCTCCGCTTTCACCTCTAAACCAGACAATGTTATAAGAAAGCAAAATAGAGGGGCTTTCACACACTGCGCTGGAAGGTCTTAAAAAACAAACAAAGAACAAAAAAAAACTTATATCAGCAAAGAAACAAATGGAACACAGTATCAAAAATGGTGGTACAATATCATTACAAAAATAATGGGATTACAACCATAGCAACAGGAATATCATCTTCAACTTAGTAATTTTTTCCTGAAGCTAAAATAATCCTTTAAATGCAGTCAACTTTTGAGGGCAAAGAAATCAAAAAATTTGCATTTTCTTCCATATTTTGTTACAATCCCCTTAAAGTGAGGAGACAGATATGGCAGAAAGGGTTATTCCACGCTCGTGAGATAATTTATGGTCATTACACTGGAAGACCATGGAAATTAGCTCCAACAGTTATCTTGGACAACAATTTGTATCTAATAGTCTCACAGAAGCCCAGCTAAATATATTTTCTCATTTCACACTCAGACAAACACTAAGGGTTCAGTCCCACACCCATCTGCGGCAATGGCAGAAATCCCATTGACTTCACTGAGAGCAGGAAAAAACTCATGCATTGTAGGTGTTACAGCATGGCTCCACTCACTTCTTTACAAGCATCTAAGTAACAAAAGAGTGGCATTTTTACATTTTTATTTATTTTATTTATTTTTAGATTAAAACAGCAGAGAAATGGAAGTTGAGCTTGTTTTATATCAGCACTGAGTTAGATACAAAACAGTGGAAGTGCCAGCGCACTGCATCAAGGCAATCAAGCCAGGGACTTCAATATAAGCTCATACGGGCAGTGCTATTTTAAAAAGCATCTAAAATGGCTTCTCAAAAGGCATTTTTAAAAATAATTTGCTGGCATTTTTGATGACTTTACCACGGTTGCTCTGCCACCTATCTTACAAATCAATCTTGACCAGACAGAATGAAAGATTGCAACAAAATTCAAGGTGGGAAAAGGATAAACTCTAAAGTAATAAGATCAGGCTGTTACTCATTTACGGTACATTCACATCCTGACAGTTCCACTATTTCTGGGAAAGATTTATCTTGTCTTAACAAAATCATTTCTCAAATGTCAGGACTCGAGCGGCCCCTGGAAGAGGCAGGGCTGAGGTGTGATGGGAGCNCACACTGGAAAACCTCCGCTTTCACCTCTAAACCAGACAATGTTATAAGAAAGCAAAATAGAGGGGCTTTCACACACTGCGCTGGAAGGTCTTAAAAAACAAACAAAGAACAAAAAAAAACTTATATCAGCAAAGAAACAAATGGAACACAGTATCAAAAATGGTGGTACAATATCATTACAAAAATAATGGGATTACAACCATAGCAACAGGAATATCATCTTCAACTTAGTAATTTTTTCCTGAAGCTAAAATAATCCTTTAAATGCAGTCAACTTTTGAGGGCAAAGAAATCAAAAAATTTGCATTTTCTTCCATATTTTGTTACAATCCCCTTAAAGTGAGGAGACAGATATGGCAGAAAGGGTTATTCCACGCTCGTGAGATAATTTATGGTCATTACACTGGAAGACCATGGAAATTAGCTCCAACAGTTATCTTGGACAACAATTTGTATCTAATAGTCTCACAGAAGCCCAGCTAAATATATTTTCTCATTTCACACTCAGACAAACACTAAGGGTTCAGTCCCACACCCATCTGCGGCAATGGCAGAAATCCCATTGACTTCACTGAGAGCAGGAAAAAACTCATGCATTGTAGGTGTTACAGCATGGCTCCACTCACTTCTTTACAAGCATCTAAGTAACAAAAGAGTGGCATTTTTACATTTTTATTTATTTTATTTATTTTTAGATTAAAACAGCAGAGAAATGGAAGTTGAGCTTGTTTTATATCAGCACTGAGTTAGATACAAAACAGTGGAAGTGCCAGCGCACTGCATCAAGGCAATCAAGCCAGGGACTTCAATATAAGCTCATACGGGCAGTGCTATTTTAAAAAGCATCTAAAATGGCTTCTCAAAAGGCATTTTTAAAAATAATTTGCTGGCATTTTTGATGACTTTACCACGGTTGCTCTGCCACCTATCTTACAAATCAATCTTGACCAGACAGAATGAAAGATTGCAACAAAATTCAAGGTGGGAAAAGGATAAACTCTAAAGTAATAAGATCAGGCTGTTACTCATTTACGGTACATTCACATCCTGACAGTTCCACTATTTCTGGGAAAGATTTATCTTGTCTTAACAAAATCATTTCTCAAATGTCAGGACTCGAGCGGCCCCTGGAAGAGGCAGGGCTGAGGTGTGATGGGAGCCAGGGGCAGCACCATCAGCTCAACCAATGGTGTGGGTGCAGTAATGAAGAGGGATACTTCTGCTCGGATGGTGGAAAAGTCAACCCACAGCCATCCTGAGATCACACGAGTGCCAGAATTATCACCAAGCTGGAACACGTTAGTCTTATCTTTAAAAAACAAAATGCGTATGCAACTTGCAATTGCAATGCAGGGAATATTTGATGGCAAGGACTCACTTATGAAGTGCACTTCATAGACTCTTGTTCCTACAAAGCATTTCTAAGCCACTCTGAGCTACATTTCTACTTTTTTTTTTCACTTTAAAAGGAACTGAATATTCAAATGCACTTTTTAAGTGTATCTGAATGTATTTTAAGTGTAATTTCTAATTACATGCACAATTGCTAATCCATCTGTTTACTACATACTGTAAATGTCTGCAGTTATATATGCTTGAATAATTATTGAAAATTAAATATTGTAAACAGTCAAATTAATTTCTTTCAGCATACTAAATTGCAGGAAGGCTGCAAGATGATAAAATATGACTTGCCCTTAGACATGGAAGAAGTCACTCTTATACCACACCTCACTGAATGTGCCTATTGCTGTGCAGGAACTGATAGGAAACTTTTTAATCCAAAAATTTCTAACAAGAAGAGTCTGAAAAGCTCCATTACACTCTGCTATCAGTGAAAGAGTGATTTAAAAAGAATGTGGTCTGCAAATGTTTCAGCTGTGTCAGAACAAGAAAATGGTGTTCTGTACGTACGGCAAGTTGCTGTTAACAATTTCTTATTTTTGTATTGTTAGAAGCAAGGTAGGAACGTATATAATAAAATGAGTGTTTTCTTTCATGGTAAAAATGGAACTTCAGAGAAGCCCAGAGCAGGAAAATGCTGGAAAACACAGATGTGTATTTGAATATATGTATTACCTGTTCCCTGAACAGACATGGTCTCTCTTCCCAGCTTTCTGTGCAAAATTGAGCTTTCCCATCTCTACCCGTACTCCACAGCTACGGTCATTTCAGGCTCAAACTACGTTTGTTATACATTTATAGGTTTTAAGAGCAGGTAAGACCATCTATTTTGAGCACCTGCATAACAGCACTTGTGGACTTTTGCTGCTCAGATCCTGCTTCACGGACTGTAACTTCAGAACAGCACCTTTACAGCTAATATTATCCTGAGACAGAAAAATATGATTTTTTTCTGGTCTGAATTTCTCTAACTTCACCTTCCGCTGACTTCTATGCCTTTTATCTTTTAGATGAAAGAAAACTTTTGTCAGAAGTCCTGTCCTTGTGTAGGCACCAACAAACTACGAAGGCATCACCTCTTGAAGTTTTCTTGACAAATTAAACAGGCTGAATTTCTTCAGATTCTTAGGAAAGCAGTAAAAAGTTTACGTTTTAAAAAAGGCAACTGAGAACCTTGGCAATGAGATCCTTTCAAGTGCTTGGCTTGACACAGGATGCAGACAGGCTTGAAAAGAGATGAGGATCTGACTGGATACTTCTAACTTTTTCATTTAAAAGTGAGTCCTACCACCTACACAACGAGGAGAACAATAAGGATCATAACTCTAGGACAAATGGCTACAGCTACTACAGGTGTCGCAGTCTAGCAATGGGACGTCAGGCACCCAGACATCTTCCTAAATCTCACTCTGGACATAGACAACATGTCTTCCTCTAAATTTCGCCTATAGAAATACACTTAAGCTATGGTTTTGGAGGAAGGAACTGAGATGTTCTGTTAGATAATGTATTTTTAACTCTGTTGAGAAGACTAGCCAGCTTGTTCCTGAAAATAAAGGAATTTCACCTTTCAGGAGCACAGCTAGACACCGTGTTTGAAAAGCTCAGCCTTCCTAGGTGGCTCTTCATACACAGTCCAGTGAATCTGCAACTAAGCAATTTTATTCTAAGACTGCTGCTGTCTTTCTTCTGTCATGAAAAAGAATGAGGAGAGAAGGAAGAAACACTAAAATTATATACGTGCTATGAAAGGAAAAAATCAAGAAAAAATATACTTCAAAAGTTTCTGTTGAAAAATCTTTCCATTACCAAAAAAGCCTGGCTGAAAAAAAAAAAAAAAACCTTGCAACTTGGGCAAAAATTTGGTAAAAAAAAAAAAAAGATAAATATATATTAAATATATGCTTTCTATAGAAAGACATCTGAGAGATGGGTGTGGGAATGTCTCTGTGCACACGTTGTCAGCTCATTCGGAGGCAGCAAGGAGCTGAGGAGCTGACACCTATGAGACAGAGCAGGGAGGAGGCCAAGAACTGCACCCACTGCACCTGTGCATGCACAGAAATGCCACCCACATCCTGAAGCCCATTCATACGACAAGACTCAGGGAGGAGATGCTTGAATTCCAGACTGCAGCCTAGGGCTGAGGGCATGGTGCAAGCCAGGAGATTAGTGCAAGGCTGCTCCCCTCTCCAGAAGGATAAAGTCTTTGTAGACCCCACTGTGAGGCTGCCATGCCCCTTGGCAAACATAATTAGCCCTTCCAGTGTGGAGACAGTGCTGTGTGAGAGCTAATTATGTGCTTGAAATTGTGCTCCAGACATTTCTTGAGGCTCCAGCCCCCATGGAGAGCCACGTGGAGTGCTCAAGCATCAAGCCAGTGCATCCAACACTATCACCTGCACACAGCCTTCAGAGCCTCCTTTCACTCATACAGGTGTGAGACAGTTTACAAAACACACATCTGATGGGATTTCAGGCTGTCTGTGAACTTTCCTTGGGGTAGCCAGTAGCCTGTCTCCAGCTGGAGGAGGCACAGGGCTGCAACCACCACAGCACTACAGGGTCAGTCAGAATTTGCTGAGCATGGGTATGTGTGATGGAATCCATTAGCCACAAGCCACAACACCACTGCTTCCCTCTCCCATTCCTGTGACAATTTAGGGTGAACCCATTCCACCACCTCCTACCTGCCCTCCTGCCCAGGAGGCACAGCCCCAGGAAAATGATGTGGGCACACACATACACACACACACCAGCGAGGGGGTGGAATTACTGCCAGTGGAGATGCTGAAGAGGAACGTAGATGTCACACGGGGTGACGTGGTTTAGCAGTATGATGCTGATGGGCTGACGGTTAGACTGCATGATATTAATGGTCTTTCCAGCCTCACTGAGTCTAGGATTCTATGAGTCTGTTTTCACAATGTGGTCTCAGCTCCCTGAAGGATGATCAATACCGCCTTGGTTTTTCTTCTGGCATCTCCATCTGCTTTTTCCCATCTGTTGTCTCAGGCTCCCTTTAGACTGCAAGTTTTTTGGTGCAGCGACCATCTTTTACTCCATTTACATTGCCAAGCTCAGTGGGGTGCTGCCTCATGATTGCCGCTATGAAGGTGCTACAAAACTGCAAATAAATACTTCAAAAAGTCATATTTTCAGCTTACCAGGAGGCAGCACAGGTTTTGCTTTTCCTCACAGAACACTCCTTAGTTCTGAATTATTTCTACATACCAAAAGAAGAATAAAAATCAAAAGAAGTCTCTCATTATACAACGCAACACTCTATACAGGGAAATGAAGGCATCTTGAAGGCACAGTGTTTCTAATTGTTGGGTTTCTGTTGTTGTTGCTTTTAGTCAAAAGCATTCACAGTGGTCAAGGTCAGAGTTCATGATGACAAAAGCCAAATACATACAGCCCAAATCTTTGAGAACCACTCTTCAATATGGAGCATTTTTTGTTTGAGAGAATGTCATTTTAATGAAACATATTATCAGGTTTACATCTCTTGCCTTATGTTGGTTGGTAAGCAGATATGCTTCTCTACAGATACTTTCCTTTCTCTGACATTTCTGTTTTCCCATTAAATATTTTAGTGAATTCTCGGTGCTGTGTTTCTGTTGTTAACAGAACAGCAAGTTAAAGAGGTTAGGTTGATGCCTTGCAGGGTGTTTGTAAAATCACAGCCATTCTGTACAATAATTCTGTGCAAAAAGCAAAAACAGAAGTTTTGGAGGTGGAGAGGAAGCTTCTTCCTTTCCAGCATAAATAAGTGGATGGAAATGCTGCTAGATCCTCCCTCCTCAACACCAAGTAGTGGGAGGGGAGAACAAACTAGACAGATGGGAGGTGAACTCATGGGAGGGTGATGGAACCACTGTATGTAGTTGGTGAACAAAAGCCTACATCTACATCTGCCTATTTATCTCTTTGTGAATCACTCTCCTCATCAAATCAACACAACTCAAATGGAGGGGCTTACAAGTGTAACAAGTCAGATCATGGGCACCTTACTGAGTCAATGCTGCAGTTTGTCCCTGCAGACTACTTAGCAGTTAATTTTGGTCATGTGGCTGTTTTATTTTTTTTTTCTTTAATACATAACATTCCCTTAATCAGTTTGGATTACATTAAGTATTACAAGAAAAAAAAGAAAAAAAAAATGAGATAAATCCAATAAGAAATTATACACTCACTTGAAAAATATCTACTGCATCACGTTCATCTAAGCCGTTAATACTATCTAACATCTTTCCATCCCTGCACCTATACTGGGTAATCTGTTGTGTGTTTATTCTCTCTGTTTAATCAATCTAATTCACACATACTCAGTAGATTAAATTTAGCAACAATTATTCTCAGTGTCGTTTGTAATATGTTCCCAGGTTCCATCTCAAGAATTGACTCAAATTCATAAAATAATACTGAAAATGAGAAATCTCTTCCTCAGTTGTCTCTCTCAAAGGATCTCACTGAATAATGTAAAGTCATGGGCACACAACATTTCTTCAGAGATCAAAAAGAGTCCTGTTCTCACATTAACAGAAATAACTTGAATAACGACAATATCCTCTCATAATAATATCTGCTAACAGATAAGATGGACAAATTCTTGGGTGCTATGAACCGTATCACTCAGCCAAAGTTTGAGTACCACAGGCACCTGTGCTTCTCTCATGAACTATTTTTTTTTTTCCAAATACTGCACATTTTATTATTACATGGTGTCTGCGAATCAAGTGGAGGTCAGAAAATATGAGCATATGGTGAAAGAATGCAAAATTAATTATAGCCAAAATAATTCTCCTGCAGAGCAGACGTACATTTATCTTTTGGGTATTGTGGCTACGTTTTAAAAAAAGGGAACGTGTATTGATGTTCATACGCTGTTACAGAGCTGAAGTTCAGGAAATATGCAGTTTTAAAACCAAATCCCTTAATGATCTGAAAAGCTACTTGTTGATTGCCATACGGATTCATACTGAAGCACAGATTCCTTGCATGTGAACTGCCTCACAAAAACATGAAATTTCTCTTAGACGGCAACAAGCCCATAGCAGACAATGACACCAACTCATTCAAAGGATGCGGTGAGTAAAAATCTTCTTGCTAAGACGATGCAAACAAACGTACTGTGAGAAACAAAGAGTAAACTGTGCGGGGGCAGCCTGGGATGCGAGAGCTCTGGTTTTCCCTCATCGCCCCACGACATCAGACAAACTGACAAACTGCTGTGCAAGCACTAGGGTGATGGTGATGGACTTCACTTCACCCTCCCAAGAGACATGAGTCAACTCTGCCTCTACATGCCTTGGAGGCCTCATTAGAGCCATCCAGGTCCTGCACACGGACAAACTGGAATCCTTCTTTGCCCTTGGGCATCCCAAGCTTGCCTTTGGGCAAGAGAGGAGGAGTTGAAATGCAGAGATGGGAAATGGTGGGCTCATTGGAAATGGGGTAGGGAACAGGTGCTCCTACTTGCCCACCCAGAGAACTTCTGTGCACATGTAGGGATCTCTGCAGCAGAGAGGGAGGAGCTATGGGATCAGCATCTGAGGCTCAGTAGGGCAGTCTGGGCCCTCACCAGAAAGGCTTTATGTCACACATATCCAGTGGTTTTGAAGGTGAATTAAGACTTGTATCTTCACTACTGGCATAGCTTATTAACAACCCTCTTAGCCTCAGTTTCTTGTTTGGACAAAAGGGGTAACAGTGCTGCTCTGTGTCACCACGTGCTAGAAGGACTGCTCTTCCCTTGGTAGGGAAGAGACACCAAACATGTATAACATGTGAGTAAGTACAGACACTGTAGAAGCCACAGGATGATGAATGCGAAAACAAAACCAGGGTCCCTTACAGGGAAACTTTTTAAATTTAATTTGGATCTCTAAGATTTCTGCAGAAAGTTTTGTATAAGATGAAAGCTGTGATTAAGGGGGTCTTCCAATATTTAACCCCCAGATACCGCTTTATTTTTATGCATATATGTCTTCTTTTAAATTAAGCTCAGTGCATCTAGACATATGGCGATGCGATCTGTACAATTATACTGATAAGGTCACATACTTAACTGGCAAGAACTGGCAACAGCGTTACTAACTTCAAAGAAGTTGTGTCAATCTTACCAGTGAGAGAAAAGCACTCTCATTAACACAGAGGGAAGGGGGAAAGTGATGGGAGAATAATTTCACAGGAAGCAATTATCCTTGGTTATAACAGTGTAATTCTAATGGAGACAGAGAGGCAGAGAGAGAAGAGGGAAAATAACATTAATCTGCTATTAACCTTAGCCGTGATCAGATCAGTTAGGCTGTATTGCAAGGTGATGAAGCTTTGCAAGTTTATTAGGTGCTGATGCAACCTCCTATGTGATGGAAGACAAAGAAAAATTAACAGTTTGTTAATTGTCAGCAATTACTGACATCGTAATGGCTTGTGCAAACACACCTGTCTTCTTCTTATTCCCATTTCCAATTTTTTTTTAATATTCACATACAACATAGGACAGTCTCATTTTCTCAGACAGGAAATGTCTCCATCCCTGTTTTTTAAGTGCTGTTACCCTGGAAGCAAATACTGGCTGCAGACTTTGCTTCTGACTTCCAGACCATAAAGAGATGTGAGAAAATGCTCACAGAATAAGGTGAGGATACACCATTCAAGCCAGGAAAAGTGCCTGACCTAAGATGACAATATGTGCATACGGTAATGAAGGAAAAGATAAAAAGCTTGACCCTAGCATTATCTGCTTTGGTAAGTCTGGTAGTGTTCTGATCTTAGCATTTATCTACTTTGTCCAAAATCACTGGCACAATTAGTACCTCTGACTGCTGAGCAACAGCAAAATGCAAGTTACTTGATAGATTAAAAGCAATAGCAAATCAAAAGAAACCAAAAGCCATTATCCCCGTACCCCAAGCCTTTACCTCACCTGGCCTAACATCACAGCTTTACTTTCTTCCCTGGAAGCTCCTGGCACACCCACAGGGTTGTGCACGAACACCACACTCGCAGGCTCCATGTCTCAGCATCCATAACTCACAAACCTAATTTCCCTTGCCAGAGTTCAGGCTTGGGCCACAAGCAATTACTGTAACATAAGGGCATTCACTGCTGTTAACGTAATAACGTGTGGCAGGATATGACAAGTATCCATAGACTTGTGCATGTGTTTAACAGGGTGGTGACTCAATATTTACGGTGCACAGTTTCACCCAATAATCTCAGTTATGCTTGTCATTAATAATAATCTTATCAAGAGTATTTGTCTACCTGGAAGGGAATGCAACAGTCCGAATTACAAATTAGTGAAGGAACAGAACAACCTATGAAGAAGATAGATGGTTTCTTGACCACGTCTGACTGGTCATGGCTTCTGGAAATGTCTGAACAGAGGAATCGGGCTGACAGATGGAAGGAAGCATTCAGTGGAACATGTGAATATGACAGAAGTCTGCTTTCCTGATGTTTTTGAAAATAACATGACAGTTGTAACATACAATAAGATCGATTTATGGGATTAGTAGCAAAATTCCTGCTGTTCCAGAATCTGTATTGAGGCAGGGGCAAGAGAGAGTTATTTTTAAGCAGGGAAATGTTGAAGAGGTTCAGCGTGGGACTGCAACTGGTGATGGTCTAAGGCTCCTAACAACTGTGGGGAGATTTCTCCCCATTGGCGTGGCATTAACCAAGATCTGTACTGCCCAGCTTCGTTCTCCTTTCAGGCAGTAACCTTTTCCATGAGCAAACAGACTCACGGGCTCATGCCACGCTACTGCTCTTCAGACTTATAAGTCTCTATTGAATTAAATAGGGAGTTCAGGCTGAAAAATGTTTATTGAGTAAGTGAGGACACAACAGACCAGCCAAGTCAATGGGAATTGTCACGAAGTTTCTTACAGTGAAAGAGGGACAAAAGGTCATCGTGAAGATCTAAAGAAAGGTTAAAATTTCTATATGCCACCTTTAAATCTGCTGATTATTAAAAAAATGGCATTTGTGAGCAGTATTGTATCTGCTAATGCAATTTTAAAAGAGGCACTTGATATCAGAGCCATCCAGCAAGCTCAACTGTATTCAGCGCTTCGGGAATCAAAACCCACTGCAAGCAGAAATCAAGTCTGTTCAGCAGAGGTGATAAAGCTGGATTTATTATTTTATTAATAGCAGCATTACTGTAGCCTCAACTAAGGTGACACAGCTCACACCTTCATCCTCTACACAGATAACACACGCAGAGCATGGAGGAAATCACAGCCATGGAAGAAGGAAGAGATGGGCGAGCTGAGCCAAAGCTTTTCCATTTTTTTTAAGGAGTCAATGGTCCGGCTCTAGATTACAGTACTTAATCTAAAAGAGGTTTTATTCCACTTCAACCTAAGCTTTTAGAAGCGATGTTGCTCTTCCTTTTTAGTTGCTTATGAATACATGACTGAGCATGGATGTCTATGAATGCTGAGGTGCTTGAAAAATCAATAGCTTGCATTTTCAGAGCCCACTTCATCTGCAGACTTCATACGGTGGACACATTTTGAGAACAATCGCATGAGGTCAGAAAATATTTCCACGTGGAAAAAAAAAATCAAAAAAATAGAAAAACACTGAGTTTACATGACTCATTCAAAATCAAAAGAAGAGTCTGTGTCACTGCTGAGCTGCAGCTCAGGAGTTAACTGAGAATGTGCTCTGGGAAATAAATATGCACTGACAAGCAGATGGACCTGATGATTTACATCCTCTCCTCCCTGTTATATTTTCTTTTCCTAATTATTATTATTATTGTTATTACCATTAGTATTGTTGTTATGACAAGTTCCTTGAGGCAGCAACTTTGTCAAAGACGTTGCACAGTGCCTGATAGGTTGCTAGGTCCTGTGGACTAATACATAACTGCAACATCTCTGGTCATTTGATTTGCAAGCTGCTAACCCCAAGCTCAAACCACCAGAAATATGGTGTCAAGTAAAGAATGAGCCATCCCAAAGTAGAAATTAAAGCTTTTACAATACTTTGAAGCTCAATTTTTAATAGTTAGCATATAATAAAGAAGTCATTAAGAGTTATACTTTAAATAATGTTGAGAGGTGAAAGAAAAGAGAGTAGATCATTTGGTATGTGTTGATACAACATAAATTACAGAAAGTGGAAGCTAGCTAACGTGCTAAGGGAATTACATTTTAAAAATCTGTGTTAGTTATGGATAGTTAAAGATAAGTTATGATACATTGGGCTGGACTGTGCAACTGGTAGTGAACTCAGAATTTGTACAGAGCTGGATATAAAATAAAAAAAAAATGAAATGAAAACCAGCCGTATTCTGGGTTGCTGCCAGAGCAGCACAGCCAGCAGGGAGAGGGGGGTGATCCTGCCCCTCTGCTCTGTGCTGGAGCACTGCATCCAGATGTGGAGTGCTCAGTACAGGAGGGACATGGAGCTGTTGGAGTGCGTCCAGAGGAGGGACACAAAATGATCCAAGGGATGGTACACCTCTCCTGTGAGGACAAACTGAGAGAGCTGGGGTTGTTCAGCATGGAAAAGAGAAGGCTCTGTGGACACCTGAGAGAGGTCTTTCAGTATCTAAACGGGAGCTACAGGAAAGAAGGGGACAGACTATTTAGCAGGGTTTGTGGTGACAGAGTTAGGGAAAATGGTTTCAAGCTTAAAGAGGGTAGATTTAGGTTAGATTCAAGGAAAAAAAATTTTACAGTGAGGGTGGTGAAGCACTGGAACAGGTTGCCAGGAGATGTGATGGATACCCCATCCCTGGAGACTTTAGGGCGAGGTTGGATCAGGCCCTGGGCAAGCTGATCTAGCTGTGCATGTCCCTGTTCACTGCAGGGGAGTTAGACTAGATGGCCTTTAAAGGTCCCTCCCAACTCTAAGGATTCTATGATTCTGTAAGAGAAGAGACTACAGTCTTCAAGTTCACCAATAATTTAAGAAACCTACAAACGATTGTTGCTTCCATCACAAGGTTTTACATGATCTTGGACAGGTCAGCTGAACTGAAGAGGGTCTGGGGACACCTGATCAAGTCTAGCATGTGGCATTCCTGCCCATGGCAAGGAGGTTGGAACTAGATGACCTTTAAGGTCCCTTCCAAGCCAAGCCTTTCTACAGTACTACCATTCTATGATTCTATGAATGGCAATGAGCATGACACAATGTGCACAGCTGTCACACAACTCAAGGAACTGCTGAACGTGGCACTACACCAACCACGTGGGGGAGATACCACCAGGCACACTGCTGAAGGATCTTCCAGCATGGAGGGAGGTGATTTCCCAATTTGATCACTGTGGCAACTGAAGTGTCCTGGAGGGAGATGGTAGCTTAGAATACAATTAAACAAATAAATAAAACAAGATGACCCCCTCCCTACACACAAAACCACAACCAACCAAACCAAAAACTACCAGCCTTCAGTTACAAGATGCCTTAAGATCTCATGTCAAGGGATTTTAAAAGAGAGTTGAATAGCATAAACACCATCAACTGCAATCTCAGGCAGGTCCTCCAGTATTGCAGCAGAACTGTACGACAACAGGGAAAGCAGAGAGAATTGGTGTTCAAGAATGAATATATAAAGTTGTCTATTCTTGAAGCACAGACTTCTTTCTTTAAGAAGTAGCATGAAATGCTTCTTACAGAGTAACAAACTACATTTAGTAGTCCCCTAGAAATGTTATAAAAAAAATAAAAATTTAGTTTAATCTCCTCAAGTGGTCTGGTGTTCACTTTTATATGGTGGAAGTTTTAAATGCCCCTTGCTTTATGGAACCAATCAACATTAGTGTTTCCACTTACTGAAGGCAACTTGAGTTTAAAACTAAAAGATCTGAAAGTCTGCATGTAGCAGGGACTAAGTTGCTTCTGCTTCCATTCATCATCCATGCGGTCCTTTGAAAACTCAAAGTACACAATGAATGTCAATAGCTGGTCTATTAAGATGACTGAAATGTTCTTCCCAGAGCAAGATGCGTCCCTCTGAAATGTTATCTACCACAAAATCCCAGCAGAACTTAAAAAAAAAGATCTCGAATATTTAGTATTTTTTTCTTCCTCTTCTGGAAAAAAAGCAGCAACATATTAAAACATGGGCCTTGGAGAATAAGCATTTATCACAGAGTTACAAGAGTGTTCTCTGTAAAAATCTGGGAGGTATGGCAGGAGGGTGATGTCCAGGTTTCATATGGCAAGGCATTCACCTGTAAGAGGCTGCGAAGAGGTATGTTCCTTAGCATTCATATCAACTAAGACCTGACACCCACTACTCCCAAATTAGCTTATACAAATATTACTTCAGTCCAAAAACATCCGGTCTCTGCCAAATCTTGATGCAGCATGTGACAGTTCGAGGACAACTTCCAGAAGCTGAGAATTGCTGCTCTGAAATGATATATAGACCTCCACGCACAACTTCTAACCCCACCAGTGCAACGTGTTTTAAACCCTCAGCAAATACTGTTCTGGGAATGCCAGGGGTCTGTCTTTGTTAAAACATGGCCAGCAAGAGCCAAAGCAAGGTGTAAACAACATTCTCAGGCTCACCAGCATGAATATCAAGTAAACTCATTAACATCAACAGAATCGCTGTGCATGAGAGCTAAGTTTGGTCTGCTGGAGTGCTAGTTAAAATATCTTTTGACCTAATCAACATAAGACTGAAGGGAATCTTATTGAGTTTGTCCAATATATGCGGAACACTAAAAAAAAATAATGTAGTGGTTTGAATTAAAATTCATTATTTTCTTCAGAGCACAGAAACTAATAAATCAATGCAGTAAATTACCGCTGTGCTGTGCTGTGAAATTAACACCCATATATGTGAAATAAAAGAAGAATTTACTGCTCTCATCAATCATTTTTTTATAACTCCATCACACATTTTATTTACCTTTTTTCACAAGCTTCTCACCCCAAAATAACTCACCATGCTGGGAGCTGCCGTGGCATCCCATGGGCTCAGTCCCTCTGCCTGCCTGGTCCCTGGCCACAGCCTCAAATCTGCTGCTCCTTCAACCTCAGGAGATAAATGCAGAGCACTCGTGCCCTGGTGAGACCAAGTCCTCCCCTGCACAGAAGTCAAGGTAAGAGGAGAAAGCCCAGGCTCCACATCAACCCCACCAGCTGTTAGGTTGACCCTGATGACAGGCAGGCACTGTGCCAGATGGTGGGAACACTTCCATCACTGCTGGGTGCACAATGTAACTGAGAAACAAAGGCACACAGGCATCACTATGCCTTCCCCTGAAGTAATGAAACCAAGAGAGTCATTCTCAGCTATTCAAAAAACATGTTAACCACCCACTCACAAAAATGTGTCTCGCAATACCCCTTGCCCACTAAAACTAAAGAAAAATCCTGATTTGCTGAATTGGACCCTAAGCTGTAGCAGTAGGCTCCAGCAGGTTGCAGAACAAGGCCCCCTTGTTCTCGAGTGTGGGTGATTTATGGTTTCACACGTACTCATGTGAGACATTATTCACTTAGTGCTTGTACCTACGAATATCAGCTCACAGGATAAAAGCGCGCTCTGAGGCACACAATGATGCTTGGCCATGTGCTAGGAAAAAAGTCAAGGTGAGAAAACAAAGACCTTCCTGTGAGATGACACCAGTTAGCTGCACACAGGAGGGCTGCACGCACATCTCCACCCAAACCTTAACCCCATCCACAGACACATGGATCAGACCCCAAATAACCCCTATAAACCCCAAACGTGAGCCCCAGAGGCCCATCTGCACCCACAGCAACGGTGGGGTGCCAGTCTTGCTCTCATAGCTCTTTGGCAGAGTTTGGTTCCTAAGGGAGAAACTCCTCCTCCATGTGGAGCAGCCTCACCTTGAGCACTGGGTGCAGGTTTGGGCACCGAAATATGAGAGGGGCATAAAGCTATCAGAGAAAGTTCAAAGGAGGGCAGAAAAAAAGGATCTAGAAGGTAATATATATATACAGTGTGGTTGAGGTCCCCTGGTTTGCTCAACCCCAAACAGAGGAGGCTGAGGGGAGGCCTGATGGCAGCTGCAGCTCCTCAATGGGAGCGGAGGGGCTGCGCTGAGCTCTGCTCTCTGTTCCCAAGGGAATGGTATGGAGCTGTGTCAGGGGATGTTCAGGTGGGGGATAGGGAAGTGTTCTGCTCCAAGGGGAGTGGGCNAGGGCAGAAAAAAAGGATCTAGAAGGTAATATATATATACAGTGTGGTTGAGGTCCCCTGGTTTGCTCAACCCCAAACAGAGGAGGCTGAGGGGAGGCCTGATGGCAGCTGCAGCTCCTCAATGGGAGCGGAGGGGCTGCGCTGAGCTCTGCTCTCTGTTCCCAAGGGAATGGTATGGAGCTGTGTCAGGGGATGTTCAGGTGGGGGATAGGGAAGTGTTCTGCTCCAAGGGGAGTGGGCACAGCCCCAAGCTACTGGAGTTCAAGGAGCAACTGGACAGTGCTCTTCGATGTGGAGCCAGGACTCAGGGACCCTGGTGGATCCCTTCCAACTCAGGATATCCTATGTTTCTATGATTTTCCAAACAGGTCCAGTTGCATGCTGTTTACTTGCAGTCCAACATACTTAANAATATCAAGTAAACTCATTAACATCAACAGAATCGCTGTGCATGAGAGCTAAGTTTGGTCTGCTGGAGTGCTAGTTAAAATATCTTTTGACCTAATCAACATAAGACTGAAGGGAATCTTATTGAGTTTGTCCAATATATGCGGAACACTAAAAAAAAATAATGTAGTGGTTTGAATTAAAATTCATTATTTTCTTCAGAGCACAGAAACTAATAAATCAATGCAGTAAATTACCGCTGTGCTGTGCTGTGAAATTAACACCCATATATGTGAAATAAAAGAAGAATTTACTGCTCTCATCAATCATTTTTTTATAACTCCATCACACATTTTATTTACCTTTTTTCACAAGCTTCTCACCCCAAAATAACTCACCATGCTGGGAGCTGCCGTGGCATCCCATGGGCTCAGTCCCTCTGCCTGCCTGGTCCCTGGCCACAGCCTCAAATCTGCTGCTCCTTCAACCTCAGGAGATAAATGCAGAGCACTCGTGCCCTGGTGAGACCAAGTCCTCCCCTGCGCAGAAGTCAAGGTAAGAGGAGAAAGCCCAGGCTCCACATCAACCCCACCAGCTGTTAGGTTGACCCTGATGACAGGCAGGCACTGTGCCAGATGGTGGGAACACTTCCATCACTGCTGGGTGCACAATGTAACTGAGAAACAAAGGCACACAGGCATCACTATGCCTTCCCCTGAAGTAATGAAACCAAGAGAGTCATTCTCAGCTATTCAAAAAACATGTTAACCACCCACTCACAAAAATGTGTCTCGCAATACCCCTTGCCCACTAAAACTAAAGAAAAATCCTGATTTGCTGAATTGGACCCTAAGCTGTAGCAGTAGGCTCCAGCAGGTTGCAGAACAAGGCCCCCTTGTTCTCGAGTGTGGGTGATTTATGGTTTCACACGTACTCATGTGAGACATTATTCACTTAGTGCTTGTACCTACGAATATCAGCTCACAGGATAAAAGCGCGCTCTGAGGCACACAATGATGCTTGGCCATGTGCTAGGAAAAAAGTCAAGGTGAGAAAACAAAGACCTTCCTGTGAGATGACACCAGTTAGCTGCACACAGGAGGGCTGCACGCACATCTCCACCCAAACCTTAACCCCATCCACAGACACATGGATCAGACCCCAAATAACCCCTATAAACCCCAAACGTGAGCCCCAGAGGCCCATCTGCACCCACAGCAACGGTGGGGTGCCAGTCTTGCTCTCATAGCTCTTTGGCAGAGTTTGGTTCCTAAGGGAGAAACTCCTCCTCCATGTGGAGCAGCCTCACCTTGAGCACTGGGTGCAGGTTTGGGCACCGAAATATGAGAGGGGCATAAAGCTATCAGAGAAAGTTCAAAGGAGGGCAGAAAAAAAGGATCTAGAAGGTAATATATATATACAGTGTGGTTGAGGTCCCCTGGTTTGCTCAACCCCAAACAGAGGAGGCTGAGGGGAGGCCTGATGGCAGCTGCAGCTCCTCAATGGGAGCGGAGGGGCTGCGCTGAGCTCTGCTCTCTGTTCCCAAGGGAATGGTATGGAGCTGTGTCAGGGGATGTTCAGGGGGGGGATAGGGAAGTGTTCTGCTCCAAGGGGAGTGGGCACAGCCCCAAGCTACTGGAGTTCAAGGAGCAACTGGACAGTGCTCTTCGATGTGGAGCCAGGACTCAGGGACCCTGGTGGATCCCTTCCAACTCAGGATATCCTATGTTTCTATGATTTTCCAAACAGGTCCAGTTGCATGCTGTTTACTTGCAGTCCAACATACTTAAAATATCCACCCAGAGTTGGGCCAGTCTACAATCATAGAATCATAGAATGGTTTGGGTTGGAAGGGACCTTTAAGATCATCTATTTCCAATCCCTTGCTATAGGAAGGGACACCTCCCCTTACACCAGGTTGCTCACAGCCCCATCCAGCCTGGCCTTGAGTGCTTCCAGGGAGGGGACATCCACAACCTCACAGTAAAGAATTTCTTCCTAATATCTAGTCTAAATGCACCCTCTTCCAGTTTAAAGCCACTTCCAGTCATCCTGTCACTACCTGCCCTTATAAAAAGCCCCTCCCAGCTTTCCTATAGGCCCCGTTCAGGTACTTGGAAGGCTGCTATAAGGTCCCTCTGGAGCCTTCTCTTCTCCAGGCTGAAGGGCCCCAGCTCCCTCAAACTGTCCCCATAAGGGAGGTGCTCCAGCCCACTGATTATCTTCATGGTCATCCTCTGAACATGCTCCAGCAGCTCTATGTCCTTCTTGAGTTAGGGGCCCCAGAACTGGATGCAATAATAATGTAGGAAGTTAGAGGTTTTCTACTAAAAGGTTTCTTGTACCTACAAAGCATACAACTTGCCTCCACTACTCACATAATCAATTAGGACACAGAAAGCTTGTAGGACTTGGCTGCATTTACAGTTCTGTATCAGAACCAGGAACAAATCCTGGACTCCCTGTACACATGTTCAATGCCTTACCCAGATGGCAACATGCTGCAGTAGTACATGCGCCTCAAGATATTTCCACGACTTGAATAAGCTATAAAGCTACTGAAAAAGAGCTCCAGAGGAAGGTAATACTGTCACGAGCTCGAACGGCAGTCATTTAAAGTGGCAAATCCAATGAGAGATTTCCCTGAGTACATCAGCTAAATCCCATCAGTTGTGGGTTGGAGAAATACCTGATCACCATAAAAGCACCCACATGCTTAAGAACTTCCTGCCTCCAGCTGAGGTCAACTTCTCCTGCATCCCAGAAAAGGACACAGGAAGTGTGTGACAGGGCCTCCATGCTGCCTTTGGGCACCCAGAGTCACAGCAGAAAGGCGTCAGTTTGCTGGCACTGTTTCAGCTCTCAAACCAACAAAGAAAATAAAAGATCCCTTCTCACAAATGACTGCTCTCACTCAAGCAACACTCACTTCCATCATCACATATTTGGGTTCACGTTAAACCTTTTAATCTTGATTATACAGCACATTGCCACATTTACAGCTGCTGTGCAAAGTGCTCCATGAGTTATAGCGTCACTGAGTCCCAGCAAGCACGCTGAGCCGGCACGCCACAAATCTCTTCTGCATGTGCAAAGTCACACATAAATGACCAGAGCCTAAATCAGTGTGTTAGCAAAGGTAATGCCCTGCAGGAAAGTCCTGGCCAGAGATTCTGGGGACGTTTTCTAGGCAAAGCCATCAGGCCTTTGTTCCTGGGACGCCAGCCTCCTGTTGGGAGGAAGGCTCTGAGCTGAGCATGAGGGCAGAACTCGCCATGCTTCAATACTTCACAAGGGAAGATGAAATCCTTCTGTTCAAGCAACAGAACTCTCTTTTTTGGGACAAGGGACTTCAGAGTGCACATGCTCCATAAGCCTGATCAAAGGGAAAATAAACAAGAGAGAAGGGGCAGCCTTGGCAACTCTCACTGCTCTGTGCTTGGCACCAAGTGGGCTGGATGGAAGGGGATGATTTATCCCCTCATGCAGTCAGGCACTGGCTGGGAGCCTCACCTAATGCAATGGGGGCCCCCCAGGGGTTGCCAAAACAGTAAAATGTTAACCATGCTGATGCCTTTTAGTTCTCAGAAAGCAACTTCCTCAGCACAAAATGAAGATGAACCATCCTCAGCATCAACTGCAATTCAGAAGGATGGTGCTCCTGGTGTGGCACTGCTCCAGCATGGGAATAAGCCACCCCACACCCTGTGCCACTGGAAGCAGCCAGCACCGAGCACCCACCTCTGGTATTTGACACTGAAACCCAAAGCCATGTGGATAAGTGTAGTTGTGCTGAGCAGGGTGCTCTGCAGTAGGAGCCG
Source organism: Odontophorus gujanensis (assembly GCA_013399175.1). Taxonomy (NCBI): domain Eukaryota; kingdom Metazoa; phylum Chordata; class Aves; order Galliformes; family Odontophoridae; genus Odontophorus; species Odontophorus gujanensis. The sequence goes on along the minus strand of VXAB01004610.1, from coordinate 276,551 downwards.
ATAGCAAAGATGTGCATACATTAAACACGGCAGAGTCCAAACTCTGCTATTTTGTCCATATGGGATTCCTAGGACTGGGGCAGGAAGGGAAGGGATGCAGATGGAAGAGCCATCTTCGGCCATTTCAAGTGTTAAAAATAAGTGAGATATGTGCCTTAGGGCTCAGCAGATTGAACAAAGTGAATACACATGCTCTATGATTTCTTCACCTGGGCTTGTGCCTGAATGATCCCGACCCCTTCTTATGCTATGCATTGGATTAGGCATGCCCAACCAAATGGTGAAAAGTTATTTAGTGAATATCATTTTCTTATACCACAGTAAAAATACTCCCTCTCAGGTGTATTCCTTTTGTTTCTCTATCTGCTTAGAAATTTGCAGCAAATACATATAAATCTGAAAAAAAAAACCCAACGTCAAAACCTCAGAACAAAACCAGGAGCATGAGAACCACGTGGATCCTCTGAGCTACTCTGACAATGATCAGCATCCTGCCCCTTGACTCTTCAGCTCCAGCCCATGCCATTAGGTCAGACAGTTTCCCCATACAGACCACAAACAAGGGCAGATGGTAAGTGTTGGAATGAGGACTACCTGCAGCCAAACACAAGCAGGCACCCAATGAGGCACCCATGACGTTGGGTGACATCTTGTAAGGTGATGTCCTCACCTGCACAGCCCAAGGGTGGCACTGAGGGCTCAGTGATGCCCAGGGTTGCTCCAGCACAGTGAGGCTGGGACAGCCAACCACAGCACCATGGATTTTTTTAAAGGCTGGAAAGATTTTTAGATCATCTGGATTGTCTTTTTGTAGGAAACAAGCTGTTTAATTGCATCCAGCTAACAGAACACGCAGCCTCATTTCACAGGCGCCTGCCAAGTGTCGTGCCACTCACTTCAGCGGAGCCACATGACGTTACAAAGCACAAGGCTCTGCTTCACGAGCCACAGCAGCTTGAATCTGCCTCCCAGCACTGCTCAGCAAAGGCTCATCCCTACAGACACAGAAAAGAGGCCACAGCCAGCAGCTATTCAGTGACCTACAGAAGAGTGATCAGCTGCCGCGTGCTCATTTACAAGTGCACAGGAAGATGCTTCAGGCACATAACTAACAAGAAAACACAGCTTAGGAAAGCAATGCAACGCCAACAGACCCTGAAAGGGAACAGGAGCAAGCCTATAAACATCTCAATAGCATTTTCCGACCACCATAAGGCAGCATGATTTTGTTACCTGTTTTGGGATTGATTACAAAGAAATTCTGGGGATTTCCACTTGTAATCCGGTAAGCCAGTTTTTCATTTGTGCTGGAGTCAGGGTCCTGGGCTTGGATCTGAATGACAGATACATCCTTCGGGGAGTTTTCCATGACAGATGGGTAATAGATGGGTTCAGAGGTGAGCGGGGCATTGTCATTCACATCCTCCACCTCAATGTAGACTTCGATGGTAGCGTAGAGCGGGACAACCCCATGGTCAGTTGCATACACTGTCAGCCAGTAGGATCTGGTTGTCTCCCGGTCAAGGACATCTGCTGTGTAGATAACTCCTGTAGAAAAACAGCAAGCAGAGGATCTCAGGAATAGGACTGAAGAAAAAACACACCTATTTTGCTTTGGATGTACAATAGAAGTGTACACAGATTTATTAAGTGCTTCAACCTCACAAAACCAACTATGTGCATATAAAGAAAACAAGGCACATGATTTCAGACACTGCTTCCAGAAACCTGCTCAGCATCTCAGCCCTTTGCACTGAGAAAGATGGTTCTTCCTAAGTGTCCTGATGTCATAACCAGTTCCTTGCTGGGGCTGCAGCTGAGTAACAGAAGCAATGCCTTCTTTTCCTCCTGGTGATGCAAGCTTGTACAAACCTTAGTGGGGAAGAAGATCACCACTGGCTATGAATTGCACAAAGCAATATGGGGGAAACTGGAGCTCTGCGATCAGTGCTAGCAATGAAAGTGTCTTCTTTGTCTTTATTTTTTTAAGAATCAGACTGCCTTGCATTTTTCTATGACGACTTAGAGAGGCTTTAGGGACCCCATAGCAGGCACTGATGAGCCTTCAGAACCCCGAGCCCAGAGCAGCACCCACCTGAGAGGGCTCTAGGCAGGCTCTGGGAGACGCTCAGCAGTGCAGGGTGCAGGATGCTGGGAACATCTCTTAACGCACTATCTGCAGTTTGGCTGTAATTTATCTGCATTATTCCTCAGCTCCTGTCCAACAAGTTATGCATCAAATCTGGCTTTTTAGAAACTAGCAATTATTCCATTTATGACCCTGCATGCAGCCATGACCTTCGATTTAAAAGCAAACTGGAAAGTTCACTACATTTCTTGAAGAGTAGCCATGAAAATGCCTGTCCTGTGCTCAGAAGCCATCAGGAGATGAAATTGATTTGATGGCCTGATAAAGCTCGGAACACCTAATGATCTAAACAGCTCTGGAGAAAAATTCCGAGGACGTTTTAAAGCAGAGCCTGTCCTATGTTCAAAGTTACTAGTGAACTTACTGCATCACTTTTATGAGTGGCAGCAGCGAGAGGCAGAGGAGGTAACTTTCATCCTTGGGGAGTACCACTCCCATCATGAGACAGAAAATCCCTGAGCAGAAGGGATGCTGTCAGTTTCTGGGAGTCAGGATCCAGCTCCTGATGCCCCCACTTAAATTGGCTGGACAGGAGGCAGCACAGGGCCACAGAACAGTTCTGAGATGTCTGGTGTACTTGTGTTCATCTTACAAGACACATTTCTTTTTTTCATATATTTTTGGGGGGATATTTATTTATTTATTTATTTATTTATTGTACTAAGCTTTTAACACTAGTTTGAATTGACAGGTACTTTCCTACAGCTTTATCAACCATGCAGACAGAAAGGTAGAAGGAGCGGTGCCAGTCTGAGCCACGTATGGGCTTAGGTCTTTTTCCAAAACATCAGGTCAGAGATACATTATTCACCCAACAAAGGTGAGCAACATAGAACTACGGGATAAAGGCAGAGTGTTCTAAATATTCTTGTCAGTAGCCGGCCGTGCTACATAATGACTTTCTGTAGAAACATGAGTGAAATATGTAGCGAAGTGTGATGAAAATGCCTACAAGTCCAGAAGAGAAATTAGATCGCAGGGATGAGAAGAGTCCATAATAAACAACATCTTGTGGAAATAAATATATAAATCCATGCAGGCAAAAAATGAGGCAAAAAAAAAAAGATGAACGCTGGTGCGTCTCGAGATGCTGATTTATTCAGACGACGAGAAGAATTATTTTAGATCTTCAAATACAAATTGAAATGAGTAGGGTTTTCTCCCAGTGAGAGCATGGAAGGTTTTAGCAGATTAACCCCTGTTTATGAAGCCGAATTGCACCAAAATTGAGATGCTAATAAATCTATCTTCTGAGTTTTTCCTTCACTTTATGACTCCTGGCAACAATTCCTTTCCGTTTGTGTATTTCAGACAGATAGGATCATGAAACAAGTGTTAGCAGCTGCCAATGGGGCTGCTACACTAATTGTTTGTTTTACTTTTGATTTATTAAAAGGTCTCAGATATAGATTAATTCCTTTTTGCTCAGTATGTCTTGTCATTTCACCTGTCAACACACAGCAGCTTGATAAATAGAGAAGAAAGTCTTCTCCCCCTTTCGGGTTTTCAAGTGGGGACTCATGTCACCTTCCCCTTCCACCCAAATGATCTGCAAAGAGTTTGTCCATGCTGGTTCCCTGACTATGGGGCTGAAGTCCACACCCAAAAGAATATTTAACCTGTATATATGGGTGAAACTTTCCAGACAGATGTCAAATTTTATCTTAAGATGAGGGGGTAGACTAACGGCATCAGTTAATTATTACTACTGCTTTCCCACCAGTATGGCATGAAAGGAAAAATGTCATGAAAGGAAATGACAGTGCTGGTGTCTGAGCTGCAAAACACTGCCTGGGGCTCTCCATGGGTAGGCCTTGGGGTACCTCAGCTTATTTGAGTGGAAGTGTAAGAAAAGATGAGAATATCTCAGTGTAAGGCCAGAAGACAAGGAGGCTCAGGGGAGACCTTATAGATCTCTACAACTCCATGAAAGGAGGTTGTGGTGAGGTGGAGTTAGGCCTCTTCTTCCAGGCAACAGCAATAAGATGAGAGGGAATGGCCTCAAGTTGTGCCAGAGAAGGTTCAGGTTTGGTATTAGAAAAAATTTCTTCTCAGAAAGAGCGGTGAGGCACTGGCACAGGTTGCACTGGGAGGTGGTGGAGTCACCGTCCCTGGAGGTGTTCAAGAACTGTGGAGGTGTGGCACTGAGAGATGTGGATGGGGGGGATAGTGATAACGCATTGACAGTTGGGCTAGATGACCTTTGCGGTCTTTTCCAACCTTAATGATTCTATGATACTGCAAGAAAATCAGAAAAAAAATCCCTATTTTAAAACTTATTAATATTAATAGATACTAAAGAAGGAGAGAGGCTTTTTTTTTTTTTTTTTTTCCAGGTACAGGAAGGGAAAAAAGAAGAGAGGCTTAGGAAGTAGTCCTAAGGTTCTCTATGGACTGCTTTTGTGGCCCACTCTTCCTAACTGCCTGTTAATTTGAAGAGAAACATGACTAAGGCAATGACACCTGAGCTAAACAAATCAAGAAATAAGAATCATCAGCAGAGATCCTTAAAATTTCCAAGTGATTCAAAAAGAAGTTCACAATTTTGCAGACGCGTTCAGAAACGAGGCAGAAAAACAGACGCTCCTGTCCACAGGGACACCACATCACAGAGGCAATACTGTGATTCCACACAGGGCAGACAAAATCCAAGGAAGCAGGCTCTATGCCAGCTCTTTATGTCCCCCTCAGCAAGAACTGCCTCATTTTGCAGCATCCCTGAAGGACTGAAGCCAGCACTTCCTCGGGCTCCTGGCACCCTCAGAAATAAACCAGTAATCAATCAGGACAGCGGTGCCATGGGTACGCTCTCCGTCGCATTCCTCACAATCCATTTGTCCTACGCAATCTGCAAAGCACCACGTGTGTTATGAGCACTGTAAGTGAAAAATAACAACAGAGTGCACTAATCTCTGATTAAAATCCTGGGCACATTTATATGTAAATGAAGTGCAGCCCTTGGGCTTGACAATGCGCCAGCAATGCAAAGGTTGCGTGGTTGTTTCTCTTAAAAGCTTGTTTTCCCTCTTTCCTCAGGAAAATAATGGGATAATGTTTCCTGCATGGCTCCCTGCAAGTGGCATGCAGTAAGAGGCTGCATTGTGATGGACGAGGGCAAGAAAAAAGCAATGAGAAGCTAGTGGTTATTCAAGTGGTCAAAAATCAGCAAACTGAACTTCATTCCTGCCTCTCCCACTGACCTGCTGCCCATCTTCCAGCAGAACACTTCAAATGACACAGGCCACCCAAAAATCATCGGAAAGCTTTGTATTCACAGTTGTCACAAGAAACACGAGGTTCTTAAAGCAAAAGGGGATCAGAGAAAAGCATTCTTTCTTTCCTCACCTCTTTCTGCCCCCTGCTTGTTTACCTTACCCATCCGACACACTCTGTGTACAGGTCGCGTGATGAATGGAGCTGCCACCGCCCTGCAAGGGAGTGTTTATGGGGCCATCGGTGTGGGTTTCCATACGTCCCACTGCCATGGATATCTGCTCTACACATGCACTCCTCCTGAGAGTCACCTCAGGAATAACCTCAATAGTGCAAGCACTGAAAGGAGTTGAATTTTCTTTTTTCAAAGGCAAAATTAAAAGACAACTTAGTGATCCATAAGAAGTCAGGCAGGGAAAAGACAGAGGAGAGTAACAAGGTTCTTTAACCTAGCTGAGAAAAGGAAATCAAGGTCTGATGGTGGAGAGCTGATGTCAGAAAAAGGAGAGTGAGAATATGCAATGGGCACCTGGCAGCACCACCCGCATGCTAGAGGTGGGCCAGACACTCCTACCTTTCAGCACCTCGGTGTGGGACAAGACGGTATCACCTATTCTCCTACCCACATTATTGGCCTAGATGCAAAACATATTTTAGTGTACGATTTTGCTTAGTTGAGGGCCCGTGTTACAGAAGTTGCCAATGTGAGGAGTCATAATCTCATGCAATGATGGGCAAGGAAAGCTTCTGTGTAAACAGAAAGATGGGAAGTACTGGCTATTCTTCTCAAACCTTTGTTATATATTCAGCGTTGTAAGAAAATGTTGAGGACAGTGGCAATGATAATATTGATCATTCTATTAATCAGGGAGCTGAGGAGGGACTCTTCATTGGAGAGTGTAGTGATAAAACAAGGGCTAACAGCTTTAAAATAAGAGGGGAGACGTAGATTAGATGTTAGGAAGAAATTCTTTAACCAAAAGGTGGTGAGGCTGTGGCACAGCTGCCCAGAGAGCCATGGTGTCCCATCCCTGGAGATGTTCAAGGCCAGGTTGGATAGGGCAACCAGCCCACGACAGGGGTTGGGGCTGGATGGGTTTTAATGTTGCTTCCAACCCAAACCATGCAAATAATTTGACGACTAAGGGTGATGCCTGATTCAGCTCATGACACCTGCAAACTCATCACCAGCCACTATGTGCAAGACCACTTCAGCTTGGGTCATGCAAAGTGCATTCAAAAGGTATTTCCAGAGCTCCAAGCATGCATCTCCTTCCTCCAGCTTCAAAACAAAAGGGGCTCAGTGCAAAACAGCCACAAAGTTTCTTCTAGTCTGTCCCCAAAGTGAAATGATGAGAATGAGTTAGGAATGAATACCGATCGTGTTCAGGACTCTGTTCCGTCACTCAAATTCAAAGAAAGAAAGGCAAAATCACTGATTTTGAAATGTCACTAATTATTCACTTCATCACAGCCTCTGCCAGTCTCCTGGTAGTAAAACAGCACTGTGTTTGCCACCCAGCCTCCACCCAGCGCTCCTCACATGCATCTCCCTGTTGGCCAAGAAGCAAGAAAAGAAATGGAGCTTTACAGGAAAAAAAAATCATAATGACATCTTTTTCAAGCTTTCCAGAGGGGGAGAAAGGATTTACTGAGCTGCTCAGGCCTTCCCAAGATGTGCAGGAGTCTTGCAGCAGTCTGTGAAAGCCAGCTTCCCCACACTGAGCAAACAGGTGATTTTTGAAGGACATTTAACAGAGAGCAAACGTCAGCAGGAAAAGTTGTGAAATTATGCAAGCCCTTAATTCATCGAACTAACAAACATAAAATCAACCCAAACAGCATGATTTGTAGGCAGAAATTACACTTTCATTAAGAAAGAAAATTTATGATTTAAGGAAAGCTGACATTACATCTAATGCATAACTTTTTTATTTAGGTACTTCAAAATAAAATGAGTCAGACACGCATAAAAGCCAAGTGTGTACCACTTCTAGCAGATACTTATTTTGTTCCTTCCATTACGGATACATTTAAAATACAGGCTAAAGGACTGCACAGCTTTAGTGCAACGAAGATGCACAGTGGACCTGAGCACCAACGCCAACGGACCGAGTATGCTGGGGCCACTGGAGCCAGCGGGAGCAAGAAAAAATCCTACATTATACTGGCCTCCTCTGAAGCCATGAATTGCCAGGACCTGATACGAATATGGCCATCATATGGCAGCATCACATCAGCCACAAACCTGGTGCAGCGTGAATGCGGCCCGTGCCACCCACTGCTCCCAGCGGGCAGCTCTGAAAGCCATCCTCCTTACTCTGGTGATTAAATGCTATTTATGGGCCTTCATTTAAGCCCCCCTGCTGTGTGAAGCGTGTCCTCCCGTTTTTATTTTATTGCACAAATTTTGCAAGCTTTAATTCACATTAAAACGCAAACCCAGCTACTACTGAAGCGAATGGAAATAGCCCCATTGACTTAAATTGAGATTAGATCATGCCAAGGAACAATTCCAAAAGCAATATTAACTTTGTGAGGTTATACATATGTAGAACTTTCCAATATTCTTTTGTCTGGTTCAATTATAAACCATGTATAAAAGACCACGTCCATCAAACAGTGCAAGACAGTTAACAATCCTGTCTGGGGCCTAACTGTCAATTTTCTCATTTTTATTGATGTTTTTAACGTACAAATCTGCTGTTCCCTCAACATGCAGTTTCTGCAGTGGATATTATATCAAAGTTCCCAGGGCAGTAAAAGAGAATTAATTAAAAAGGCAATCCTCAGCAATAATGTTTCAACTGACATTGGATTAGTTGGAAGATACACCTTTTAAGAAGTTATCGCATACAGTGTCGTGAATATCACAACCAGCCAGGATCATGAGAAGGACATTAACATTGCTGCTAATAAACATAACGTATCTGCACGTAGTAGACAAACAGGTAGACAGTGTGAAGGCTTACAACTCTCACTCTGCTTTTCAGGGGCAACTTCAATGTAATGACACTCAAATTCAGGTCTGGCCAGTGCTCACTCAAATGAAAATGACAATTAGGAGAAGAAACATATCTGTGGTTTTGCATATCTTTTGCACCACCACCAGCTCTGGGTTTCCCATGGGGATGAAGGGAGCTCCCCAGGTCTTACAAGGCAACCTCCAAGCAGCAGTGCAGCCTGGCTCTGAAATCAAAGCATGTCATAGCTTGGGTGCTTGACCTCAACACTGCTTAGATTTTGAAGTAAGATTCTTCCTTCTTTACTTTCAGCCCCATGTGGCACATTTTCATTGCTTGCTGTGTTTGGGGGGGGAGAGAGGGAAAAAAAAAGCTTACAGCTTCAGATCAAAGTGAGCTATCACTTAAATACGACATCTTCAAGGTCACTTACACATCAATTTCAGTGCAATTTTCCAAACATATCATCAAGACACTGAACCAGACGCTTAGTCAAATAAATTCTCTATCTTCTTCCATTTATGAATTAAATGAAATAAGATATGCCAACATTTTAACCCGACTAGGCTTTATTGTAGTTTCTGCATCTTCCTTCACAGCCCTCTAATTATTTAAAAAAATATTCCTATTCTTTTTGCTTTGATGCTTTTCTGCTTGGGAAAAACAAAACAACAACAACAACAATAATCTTATATGGATAAATAAAAAAATATACAGTGGGCCTCTCTAGAAGAACAAAATTGCCTTCAAAAGCACAAATACTATAAAAATCCTTCTCATTTATGAATAATCTCTGTCAAAGCCTAACAGTCCCATCACAGCAGAACAGTGCAATAAAACCCTGCAGTTAAACCATGCTGAGAGGAGTTGGGAAGCTCCAGCAATGGCTGAATTCTGCCACACGCTGCTTCCTACCCCATATGGTGTGGAGATACGGGACCATAGAAACTCAGGATCATAGAATGGCTTGAATTAAAAAAAAAAAACAGCCACAACCCCCTGCCATGGGCTGGTTGCCCCCACCAGCTCAGGTCGCCCAAGGCCCCACCTAGCATGGCATTCAGTACCTCCAGGGATGGGGCACCACAGCTTCTTTGGGCAGCTGTGCCAGGGCCTCACCGCTTTCATAATGAATTTCTTTCTGACATCTAACCCTAATCTACTGTCTTTCAGTTTGAAGCCATTACCCTTTGTCCTATCACTATGAGATGGTGTAAAATATCAGCCAGTGTAGAAGTACTCCCTCAAGTACTGCAAGACTGCAATGAGGTCTCCCCGCAGCCTTCTCCTCTCCAAGTTGTACAAGCCCAACTCCCTCCTCTTTTCTTCACAGGAGAGATGCTCCAGCCCTTCTGCAATCTTTGTGTCCCTCCTCTGGACCCATTCCAACAGCTCTGCATCCTTCTTGTGTTGGCATCCCCAGGCTTGGACCCAGTGTAGACCAAATGTAAAGCGGCTCTGACAAAACAGGATGCGCTCAAGGTCAGTGGTTTCAGCCATCTCCTTCAACCTGTACGACTGAGGGCTACTGAATTTCTGGCTGCTCATGAATTGCAAACTGTGAATTCCCTTCAATACTGCAGCACCTCTGTGAGTATTTCTCTCCCTGTATCCGCTTGTCTCTACTGCAAACTGAGTTCTGCTTTGTTTCCTGAGCGCTGCTCGGATTATACAACTTACCTCTGCAGTCCTCCTGACCAAAGGGAACCCACAGGTGGCATCAGCACAATTTCTCTTTGTTAGGCCAACAATGGAAGTTGTTAAACCTCCATAATAAATTGCTTGCACAGTGGCACTTTTCCACAAAGGGCCTAGTGAATGCCCACAGTAACCCAGATATTCCGTACATCCTCTTCAGTAGATTAATAAAGAGATCACAGTCCAACCTGTGTGTCCTGTGCCGTGGGGACTGGGAAACTGTTTTAAAAAGAAGGGTTTGTTCCTGAGTATTCTAGAAATGAGATCAGAAGTGGAGCAAAGACGAAGCAGGAAGAGGAGACAGAGAGAAAAAAACATGGGATACTCAAAAAGATGCTGATAGAAGACTTGGCCTGAGCAACAGCAGAAAGAGACTTCAGTACCGATTTCTCTTCATTGGCACAGAGCTGTGTATCTTTCGCATGGCCTAAGGGTTGAGGGATTGTTTTGGGAACCCTTCCACTACATCTGTGCTGAACTGCTCCAACCACTGAGCACCTATGGGGAGAGACTGAAGGGCTGAGCTTGGTTGCCAAAGGAGACTGCCCAGTGGCCTCCAACTCCCCCAGCCCACATGCGGCAACAATGACTGGAATTAACATAACGAACATCACTGATCTGATGGACCCCAGCAGAGAAGGGTCAGCCTGGGATGGTTGGCCAGAGCAAGTAAGGGCCAACAAGGAATATTGCTGAGTTACTTGAGTTTTTTATTACACTGAAAATAGTCTTTTTGGTTTTCCTTCTTTGCCGCTGTTTCTTTCAGCAGCCTGTCAGCAAATGAGTAACCCTGAGAAAAGAGTAATAGCATCAGCCCTGAAATATGCCTGTAAGTGTTTCTCTGTCCAAAAATAAACCCAGAGGAGTAGTCAAAAAGGAGAGAAACAGTACCTCTGAATGGGGTTTAATAGTCACACTGTGCTTGAACACAAACACTGCAGGAAAGAGGCAAGAGTGAAGCACAACATAAGCACCAAAGCACTGTTTAACCACTCTGCATGGCACAGCAGCGTTTCCTCAATGTGGAGATACCGTACATGATTCTGGAGTCCACTCCACAGAGTACATCAACAATTGGAGAAGATGTAAAAATGGAAGAGCTCCACAAACGGCAAGAGGAGCACAGAGAATGATTTACAGTAAGAGAGTTTAAGACTTCGATCTGCTAAGCTTATTAAAAAGAAGATGGAGAGGAAATTTGATTATAAAATCCATGTAAAGTTCACGGGGAAATATTATAGGAAACCAAAGGGCTCTTTAATCTAACAAAATAAGGCGGAGCAGCTTCTCATGATTGGAAACTGAAGCCAGGAAAAATAAAATTAGCAATCAGCTTGATATCCTTCTTTATTATTTATTTTTCTAAAGTGAGTGATTAATTTCTGCAATAATTTTTCCCATTTCTAGGTATCTGCAAATGAGATCTACATGCTGTTGAAGGAGAAAGGTTTCATGGCAAATGTACATTAGGTACTAAATAAAGAGGTACGAAGGTGAAATATGAAAGGCTCAGATTTAAGGCAGATGAAAAGAGGTAATCTGGTCCATTCTGTCCTTCCAGCACTCGGAATCTGCAAACACTGCATGCAACGAAGGAGCCCTGAGAGGGGGGGTTGATTTGATTCCCCTGGTCTCCACTCATTGTTGCAGCAGTCCCTGCACTACCATCTCCATGGAGGGCAGAAAACAGCTATGGTGAATAAAAAACAGCCCTTTCACCACCTTAAAATCCTTGTCATCGAAAGGGTTATGGCTGTAGAAAAAGAATATCGTGTGCATTGGAAGGAAATTCAGGATTCCAAGTGGAAGTGTCACCAAACACAGAAAACCAACATTCCCAACACAAGCAGACTGACTGATGGGAGCCAGCACCCAACAGCCCAGTGACACCCAGTTGGGCATGCACTGAGCATAGGAGCGAGCCCAACTGCACAGGACATCACTTCTCTTTTTCATAGTCACAGAGTATGAGTTGGAAGGAACCCACAAGGATCAAGATCAACTCCTGGCTTCCCAGAGGACCTTCCAAAGTCCAAACTCAATGTTCTCGCAAGACATCCCTGTGTGAATGTTGAACCTCCACAGGGAAAGCAAGGTGGCATCCTGGCTTTGCCTATGTTGCTGTACCAGCATTATTCCAAGGAAGTTAGGGCCCCCGTGGATGCCAGAGATGCTGGAATCTGTTAGTATCTACCAGCTCCCATCATATAGCACACAGTAAACAGTGGATGCCCTCATTTGAGCTGGAAAGCTAGAAGGCCATGCTGAGCTGGGTCTGGCTCTTCCATCAGCTGAGGTCTGAACCTGCAGAATTAGCAGAAAGAACAGGACAGGTCAGACCTTGAGAAGATGCTAAAATTAACTACAGCCCTACTGATGCAAGTGCAGTTTAGTCTTTCTTTTGATGCCAAAACATCAAAAGATTGTTTTAACAATCTTTCCAAATGGAAGGTCTTAAAGATAAGATATGAGCTTTACACGGGAGACACCTCACCTACAGCCACATCTGTGGTTGCAAGAAGTGAAATAACAAGAATTGTTTTCTTCACTGTTATTTTTTCCAAAACACTTAGACCAATTCTGCAGTAACACTGTAGGAAAACACTGCATGTGATCATGAAGATAGCCTGAACTTCAATTTTCTACCTTGTGTAATGCGTGGTGGAAATGAAGCTGGGGTTATGACATCAATCCTTGCACAGACCCTCAACAAGCAGACAGTAATGCTGTTTCCGTTTCACTCTCTATACTTCGTGTGATAGTAAATCCAAGGGTTAAAGAGTATATGGGAATATGTCAGAGTGGTTTAGTGCAAAATCCTATTCTTCTAATCTTCAGGTAGCTTTAGTCTGAAATTTATCATCTTCAAAAATATTCTACAGGTAGGCTACCCTTCTTCAGACAAGAAAACGGAAGGAAGCTGAGATACACAAGGGACTGTGGCAAATCAAAGCAGCACAATAAATGCTTCAAAGCACACAGCCCTACCATGATCCTTGGGAAAGGTGCCAGTTACTCAGTGGGTGCTTCCTTTTGGCTCTGAACACAGCATATCAAATAAATGGGCTGTGGCTGCATCTCTTCCAAGTACCGTCTTTCATGTCAGACAGAAAACTCAGACCTTATCCCACCAATGTCCGCAGAATTCCTAATGCTTTCTGCCAACACTCATCTAGGAGATGACCTGGCTCTGCCCAAGAGGTCAGGAAGCAAAGCAGGCAGCCTGGCATCCACGAGTACCACAACACAGGCATCTCCCCAGATGCTCTATCCCCATTTGGGGCAAGGGCTCCACAGGAATAAGTTCTATATTCCCCAGCTGATGTATACACACAGGCATACAAAATACAGCAGCTCAGTTTTGAAGTGCTTTATGACCGAGCTCGCTAAATAAGTGTGGAAAGCCAACATCCTGATAAAGCAAATAATGAAATGTTGCAGTGCCGATACACACTGCGCGATCCCCTGAGGGAAACCACGATGAAATAAGACAGAAAGCAAGGCTTTTCTGTGGACACAGGCCTTATGTGCTCATTATGCACTGCAGTGATTTCTATCGCTTTCCAACACCTATTCACCTTGGTAAAATGATGCATATGTGTACAGATATGATATGTGCAAAAGCACATATACATTCCCCTTGCACATGCGAGTGGAAGAGGGCAAAGTAAAAGTGATTTATTTTCATTTCTGGAAATGCCCAGATCATAAAAATGTACGTATGGTTTGCCTTACAAATCCATCCTCAGACACAGTTTACAGTATTGCCAAGCACTTAGCACTTGCATGTGTGAATGTTTGAGCTTTTAAAAGTGTCCTTGCATTTTACACTGCACGTTCTTTAACACTCAGCAATACCAATGAGGGCTTTGCCTAGGGTTAATCCATAGTCTTCACTTAAGACAGCAAAAAATCTATTTATCTATTTATACTCAATTTTGAAATGGATATTACTTTTTCCTGTTTGAAATGCAGCGTTTTGAGTAAATCATGACATGGGACTGAATTATTTATTTGTAATGTAACTTTGCCAACTGTGGAGGCAATAAGACCCAACAAAAACCAGGAAATTATCTCGGATCCAAGAGCAGGAGCAAGCATGCCTCCCTCTAATTGAGTTTCCTCCACTCTTATCTTCTATAGATCCCTGAGATTGTTTTCCAATTTTCATTTCCATTTCTTCCATTAAATGCCCCTAACCTACAACCTCCATTTACTGGCACCCATTTATCTTCTGTTCTTAATTGAGATGTAGCTTGTCCACTTGTCCAGCACTGAGCACTAAAACTCTGACAGCATGCTTGACAGAACTGGCTCCTTCAGGAAAGCTTACTTGGGAAAGAACAGTGCAAAACTCTACTCCTGAACAGGTAAGTCTACGCCTCTAAAATGGAATTTACCTTACAAACACATGGCAGTGAGGGCCACAATCCCAGCAGTGAATAATAATTTCCTTGTTTTGATTTGCTTTTTACAACACAGGATGGAATTAGCTTTGCTTTGATCCTTGTAGGAACAGGGGTGACAGGGCGAATGAGAAGACCTCAGATATGGTAAGTTCTCAGCAGTCCTTTGGAAGGATGGAAGTGTTCAGAAAGCAGTCATACCCTACACTGCATCTCTAAGGGAAGTCTTGACAAGCATCAGTGACCTCCAAGGAGCTGGATGCTGTTCAAGCCACATCAGTGGGGGTAAGCCCAGCATCACAGGGCAGAAATACAACAGGAGAGGGAAGCCCGAGCTGCTAAGCAGTTATTTAACCCTGTGGAACACTTCTAAATGAAAGGAAGAGAGAAGTGAGCAGCAATATCTTAGCTCTTGGAGCAGTACAGTAAAATTAATACAGCACCCCAGGCTGCTATTAAATGGTGAAATTTAGGAAAACATACTGTGGTCAGGCATTCCACCTCTCAAAATAAATAGATGAATCACTCTCTGCTTATTCTAAAAGGCTTCATGTTTGCACCAGTGATACCAAGGAAAACATGACTTTGCTGTAGATCTGAAGGCAAACATCCAAGAAGAACATTTTTCATTCAAGATCATTGTACCACAGGACCTGGGCTGCAGAGTAACACGGCCAAAATGTCTGAACGCAGTGCTCTCCCATTTCATACTGCAGAGGTGTGACTGCAAACAGTGCTGACGTACCCCAGGCAGCTTCAAACTACAGTTCAGACTTGGCACTGGCAGGCTGATGGTGGCAGCCCTAAGGCCATGAGAAGGCCCCACAAATTGCACCAGGGACACTGCATCCGAGGATCACCCAGCACAGTGATTCTGCTGCATCCCCAAACACAGTCAGGAGTTTGTCCAGAGAGGAAAAAGGTGACAAGGGAGGTGGGAGTAAGGTCCAGAGGCAGCAAGGAACAAGGAATACAGGCTCTGCTATCTTGTTTTCCGAAAGAAGGTGACAGGCAGATCTGCTCGCTGTTTTGCAGCAGTCTCCATAGATTGAGCTAGGGAATATTTAGCTTTATGTGGGTGCCATTTACAGAGATGGTGACAGATAGTCAGGTATCTACGTTGCTCCCAGCAGCAGAGCAGAATATTAAACTTTACATTATAGACATTTATGAACTGAATACTGTGCACAAATTACTTCTGCTGTTGTTCTGTGTCTGGCCATCTCTGGAAATCCCATATGAAGACCACATCACCTACTGCCCACATGCCCAAATCCACTCCTAAAGGTTTCAGTCTTCATGACTCGCACCTGCCTCAGTGACTACAAATGGCAGCATGGACATTGCCTTAATCTCAGTTTGCAATTCCAAGGAGAACTGGTCCCATAGAAAATCACTGTTTGGAAAACCCCATCCATGACAAGGAAGGGGATCAGCTCTATGGATATGCTTTCATCACCAGTACTGTTACTCCCAGTCCCGTACACAGCCGGAAAAGATACTGGGAAAGTCCAGTGACGCTACTCCAGCTGGTTAGGAATTTTTAAGCAAAGCATTAGGGCATGCAAAGCGAGGCTGGATGGGATGGTCCTTGTAAGGCACAAACAAAGGAATGCAAAGGCTGAGAGTGAGGAGAGACTGTCACCACAAAGAGCATCATCCTGAGAACTAAACAAGAGGGGAGGTGGCAAAGATGTCGGTGTTCCTGGCACGAGCCTGCACTCCCAGCATGAGCCCTCTGTAACTTGCTTACCACCAAACAAACATCTGGTGCTACCTAATTTAAGCACCAATTCCAGGAGGTGGCATACAGCATCAGGAATCAAATGAATCAAATGAAACATCTGCTAATTCTTACAACAGAGAGACAAAACAAGCCAAAAAATAGCAAAACAAACACACACACACATTGCTAACTTTGGCATTCACATCCCCACCAAACACCAGAAGAACATAAAATTCCCACATTATTAACCAGCGCACAGTCAGTTTAACTGATCGACTGTGCAGATTTGCTACAGCACATGTTCAGCAGCTCAACGAGCAAAAATGGATCCAGTTTTACAGAAGCAGGGGATGGCTCAGCGCACAGCACTGCAGCCTAGAGGGAAGCCTCCCTCAAGCTGATGGCACACGCTATTAATGTGCTGATTGAAGGACTGGGGAATGTAGGAATCTCACTCCATGCGCAGCCCCTAATAGAAAAATGCACGGTGCGTTTTCCCCAGTGACAAACAGATTGTTTGCATTTTGTCTGCTATAAATAATTGTTGTTGCTGGGTTTTAATAGGTATAGATAATCAGGCATTTACATTGTTTCCAGCAGAGAAGCAATATTAAACTACCACGTTACAGTCATTCGTAAACTGAATACATTGCTGGAATTACTTTTTAGTGGCATTATTATCTAACAATTTCTACAGTATGTGTTGTTACCGCAGAAGTAGAGTGATTAGATTCTGAACATTGCTGGAAATCTGTAAGTAACACCACGGTGGTGAGCCATCAAGCATTCAAGGAGAACCTCCTGCCATCACCTGTACAAATCCTACACCAGCAACATTTCATTTACTTGGTTTAACCCTGCAAATGAGCCTAAAGCACAGGTGTGCAATGGCACTTCTTTAAGTGCCTTATTTGAACACATAATCTCATTAGCACTTTGTTAATTCTTATGTTCTTTCTCCCTTTTACTCTTACACACACTTCTGGACTATCTTGCTTTGAAGCCGGCTCTTTTTCTTGCTCTACTGTAAGACGTTGGAGGCAGAGGCTATGCTTACCCTGAATGAGCCCTCTGAAATGAAACATCTCTCTCTTGCTCTGGTACTGATTTTTAAGCAGTGTTTTGAATAAAAAGCACCATCAGAAACCAAGCAAAAGGACAAAAGATATCCTACAGCTACTGCACAGATAACTAAGTCAACCTAGCAGATGAGGTGAAGGCAATTTGGAAGTCATCCAGAGATCTAGTCAAGCTCAAGCAGTGGGCCCGAGAGAACCTCGTGATGTTCAACAACGCCAAGTCTGCACCTGGATGCTGGCAACCCCCACTATCTATACAAGCTGGGGAATATAAGGATTGAGCACAGCCCTGCTGAAAAAGACCTGGGGGCACTGTTGGATGAGAAGCTGGAACAGTTTACCCAGTGGTGTGGTTGATGCCCCGCCCATGGAAGCTTTCAAGGTGAGGCTGGATCAGGCCCTGGGCAACCTGATCTAGCTGTGCATATACCTGTTCACTGCAGGAGAGTTAGACTAGGTGGTCTTTAAAGGTCCCTTCCAACTCTAAAGATTCTATGATTTCAAAAAATAGGAGATTTAGACTGGACAGAAGAAAAAAAATCAGAGTGCTGTAGCACTGGCTAGTGTTGCCCAGAGAGGTAGTGAATGCTCCATTCCTGGAGACACTCAAGGTCAGGTTGGATGGGGCTCCGAGCACCTTATGGAGCTGTAGATGCCCCTGTTCATTGCAGGGGGTTTGAACCAGATGACCTTCAATGGGTCCCTTCTAACTCAAACAATTCTCTGATTCTATAATTACATGATCCTATGTGCTGCAGAAGGAAAATCTAACAGTAACCTTTAATGACCTTTCCACACTAAGTCAAAAATAAGAATTTCAGGAAGGGATAATACATGCTGATTGCAGCAACTTGCAAATGAACTAGTGGGGAGTATATGGGAACAGATACTAATTTCCTTTGCAACAGGAGTGGAAGTTTCCTTATTAAAGGGTATTATTTCTGAGCAGTCAGCACGAAAGGAGAAGCTGGTGGAATAAAACACATTAAATTTCGAAGTGATCAGGAACAGAAAGAGAACAGGAAAGTAAAGGAGGCTGCAGCCTAGCTAAATATAAGATGGGGGGATATGGAGAAGGTGCAGCTGCCAAGGCAGTCACTGAACAACACACTGAACAACACACAGAGATAAGAGGCACCAGCCATTCTGTGAAGCAATCATGGCTGCCAAGAGCTACAGAGAAAAGACTGAATTGAAGGGATAGAGGGGTCAGCTGCAGTGAATACAAAAACAAGTCAAGGCCAAGGACAGGCATGATGCTTTGGGATTTGGCCAGGAGGTGATAATTTGTGGGTTTAGTTAACTGCCATCTCAATGGAGTAGAGGAGAGAATCTCAATGAGAAAAGAGAGTTGGCAGTGAGAAAATGAAGGCAGCCAGTATAAAGAGCAGGAATAAGGAGCTTGGGTAGGAGAGAAAAGGAGAAGGGCTGCCTGGCAGCGACAGATATGTTTGGACAATTGTGGGTTTTTCCCAGTCTCGGGAAACAAAGGCAGATCTGAAAGCTGAAGAGATGCCAAAGGAAGAAAACGGGGTTAAGTGAGGAGGCATGAACAGCAATGACTGAAGAAGGTCATGGGGGATCCAAGGAGAAGTTCAAGAGAGCAAGTCAAGAGTTGCAAGAGTGAGATGTATCTATCATGAGCAAAGAAGAATTCCCATCCCAAATTACCACTGGCTGGTACTCCTCAGCCTGGGGAAAGAACCATGTCTTCCCATTGCACCCTCCTTGATCATCTCTGACACATCACGCCATGGCATTTCCAGTAGGACAATCACAATAACCTCTAAGCAAAAGCTGTAGCAAACCATGACTTCTATGACACCAACGCTAAACCTCTTCTGTCCTCTGAAGGAATCTAGATCTCATCACTCTAGATGAATCTGCTTTCAGAGGTTTCCTGTAAGAGAAGCCATAAACAGAACTTCTCCATAGCATGCACTGGACATGGTTCCATGTATGTGTCAGCCAAACTACTGTTCTCACTTGATATATTTATTACTAACTTCAGGATATAATTTCTCATACTAT
This sequence comes from Odontophorus gujanensis, assembly GCA_013399175.1. Taxonomy (NCBI): domain Eukaryota; kingdom Metazoa; phylum Chordata; class Aves; order Galliformes; family Odontophoridae; genus Odontophorus; species Odontophorus gujanensis. Next base: position 257,286 of record VXAB01004610.1, on the reverse strand, counting down.
TTACAGAACACAAAAATATATCCTAAGACTGCAAAGGAGAAAAAAAACTGCTCTGAATAGACAAGGACAACAGCATTACAACCACAATGACAACAAAGCTGCACTTACTGACCCCTGCAACAAAGGAAGAGTTGGAGGAAAATTCTGTGTAATACTTTATATCCTAAGCTAATTAAAGATCTTATTCCCTGAACAGCCAGATAGCAAACATAAGCAGTGCCTCCAGAAGAAGAATTCCTATTTTGATGGTTACTGTAATGAGCACATTCCCAAAGGAAACAGCCAATAAAAAGCATCTCCTATCTGGAGGATGCTGAATGAAAGCTGACTTTTCTTCATTTCAAGCAATTCCTTATTGCATCATATCAGCCTCCACCAAAGGTCTCAGTTCAATTTTTCTGTAATGAATTTGGAGACTTTGAAGAAAAATTTTGTCCCAACTTTGCTAGCTAAATTTTTCTCCTTGACTTCTGGCTGACAATGACTATGAGTAAAACAACCATTTTCTACATCATTGTCTGCAGTTTTAATTAAAGTTTATTAACTTGAGAGAAGCTATCTCCTTATCACCAATAGACACTACAAAAATGCCTTTTATTGTGTTATTAAAGTGGTTTTGGACAGAACCATCTCTAGTGCCCAGTGGTAAGTAAAACTGATCTTCTTCCTTCCTCCCCCTTTCTTTTCACGTGCACTATGCTGCTGGAAAGGAAAGATCACATCAGTACCTTCTGCAAAATGCTGTACCTACAGGTTGTTTCTGTAGTATCATGTGAAATTTTCCTTACTTAATTGCCAAAGGACAGAACTATACACCCTGCCCACCTCTTATCATAAAGAAATAACATACACCAGAGGCCAGGTTGTGATGCCCTACACCAAGAATGATGTGCACAAAAGTATCTGGAGTCACCACTGAAGAAGTGAAAGATGGAGTAAAGAAAGCCAGAGAGAATACATAAAAGTAAGAAAAAACTTTAAAAATACTTTTAGAAAAGTGGTCATAGCATCACAGAATACCTGGAGTTGGAAAGGACTCACAAAGACCATCAGTCCAGCTCTGTGCTTTACACAGGTCAAACCAACATTCAAACCCAATGTATGAGAGCGCTGTTCAAATGCTTCTTGATCTTTGTCACCTTGGTGCTGCATCCACTGCCCAGAGGATCCTATTCCATGCCCTCTGGTGAATAATCTTTTCCTGTCACCCATCCTGATGCTCCCCTAACACAACTTCATGCCATTCTGTCACATTCTGTTGTTGTTACTAGAGAGGAGAAAACTTACAGTGCCAATAATTATGATGGTGGGAGTTAGGCAATAGGGAATAAATAAGAGAACTGGAAGAGTGAGCAGCAAACCAGGAGAATTCAATATTCCAAACCGAAAATTGATCTTTATAGATCAAGGTGGTGTTCAAGACGATGGCAACCAAGAGAAGAGATACTAGCGACCTTCCTAAACACATCCAGAGACAGACAGAATAGATAAGAAAAGCACAACATATTTGAAGGACCTGAAGGGACATGTTGGAGGTGTTAAAATGGAAGTGCTGTCAGTACTCACCTCAAGTACTATGTTTAGTTTTGGGCCGCTCACTGCAAGAAAGACACTGAGGCCCTAGAATGGGTCCAGAGAAAGGCAATGAAGCTGGTGAGGGTTCTGGAGCACAGAGCTATAAGGAATGGTTGAGGGAGTTGAGATTGTTCAGACTGGAGAAAAGGAGGTTTAGGGATGACCTTATTGCTCTCTATAAGTACCTGAAGGGAAGATGTAGTGAGCTGCGGGTCAACCTCATCTCTCTTGTAACTAGTGATAGGACTGGAGGGAATGGCTTCAAGTTGCCCAAGGGGAAATTCAGGCTGCATGTTAGGAAATACTTCTCTGAAAGAGTGGTCAGGTGCTGGAATGGGCTGTCCAGTAAGGTGGTGGAGTCACCAACCCTGGAGGTATACAAGGAATGCTTAAATGTTGCACTGAGGGACATGGTTTAGTGAGAACTATTGGTGGTAAATGAATGGTTGGACTGGATGATCTTGTAGGTCTTCTTCAACCTTGGAGATTCTATGATTCCATGAAGTCCTTAATCTGGGATAAGAGCAGTGAAGGAGAGAGTATCACTGCAGCAGAAATGGTTGTGGCTCAGATTTAAAAAACAGACTCAGTGGTGCAGGAGGTAAGAAAACTAGAGATGGCCCAGGATTGATTGAAGAGGAGACAAGAGGGACACAAGGTTGGCAGCCAAGTGAGGCAAGACAGGGCATAGCTAAAAACAAGAATAGGAAGGAAAATGCAGTGCTCTCAGGAGTGTAACTTGCGAAACACTATTTGGAGTGGGATTTTTCCATAAAGTCTCTCTGACATGGAGAGAAAGGGGAATGGGGACCACGAACAGAGGTAAGTACAACATTATGAACACAAATCTTTTTTCTTATTAATAAAAAAAATAAAACAAGTAAGGAATGGTCTGGTGAGGGGAAGGTTTGGCTTGGCATGGTGAGGGGAAGGCTCCTCTCTTTGGTGAAGGGGAGATGGGAAGAGGACAGAAAGTACAAAAGGAAAGGCTCTACATGAGGGGAAGCTCACTGGACTGAAGTGGTTAAAGAAGGAATAGGAAGATAAACAAGAAAAGCAGAGAGAAGAATCAAATTGCTTCAGTGATAAAGGACATTCAAGGTGACAAACAATGCAGTGGAATAGGTATTTACTGGAGCAGATTGAGTTGAGCGGGATCATTTACGTGGGCTTTGAAAAACAGTACAAACACAGCAAGCAATTACTCTGCAATAAATAAACCAGTAGCACATGTGCAAATGAGGAAGCCTAAAAGAGCACACACAGGAGATGGAGCAATTGCCAGGAGACTCAATAATTGCTCCCCAGAGCCCTACTCTGAGGAGCCCTGCGGGTGGAACAGGGATGCTCTGTCCACCACTGACAGGAGGAAGCGGGCATCGTTTTGCACAGCCCTTCCCTGCACAGGCATTGAACCAAAAATGCCTGAACTCAGGGAAAACCAACATTTTTATTCCCCTTCCTCACCTCCCTGAAGATGATGACCTGCACTGCAACACAAATTCTGAGCTAATTCAGGTTCCCGATCCTGAAAATCATTCCATTTCAGTTTTAATGAGATTTGGCAATTCACCATGTCCTGGTTCCAAATCATGATTTAGTCTTCCTTTCCTCCCAATTGTCAAAATCATCATACCCCCCACTCTGCAGATTGGCACCTGTGTGACCATTCACAACTACTAGAGATCTTAGAAGCTCTCTGACCTCCCTGTGCTACCATCAATGGTAAAATACCAAAGGTTGGTTTCATGCTCATGCATCATCTACAGCTACCAGCTCTTATCCCATCTTTTCCACAGAGTTCCTGCATATCTCACCACCCATTTTGGATGGCAGCATCCACACCACATCAGCCTGTTTCATGACCAAGCCTGTTTCACAAGAACACATTTAATGACAGGAAATGTTGAAAATTGATAGGGACAATGAGTTCATCCTATCAAAGGTAAACCTCAGCACAAAGCCACAGCCAAATAAGGTAATAAACAATGAACACACCTTCTGTATCTGCACTCCCTGCTTGAGCTCAGGAGCTCTCAGGCAAGGGCTGAAGTCAATGGTGATTTCAGGCACTGGAGCGAGCATTTCCCTGTGAGAAAAGTCTAGAGAACTACTCAGAATCCATTATTTTTAATCCTCTTCAACAGGACTCATTATGGAACAAAAATCAAAGGTATCCTTGACTTTATGTCTCTCTTGCAAGTTTCTAAACAAGTCTCAAATCCACTTTTCTTTCACTATTTTCTAAGTCATGTCTTCATACAGTGATTCCTCCCTTGACAGCTAGAGGATCAAGGGGGGGGGGAGGGGGTTATGGCCAGCTGATAAGTAAGCACTTTGTATGGCTGAGTTGAAGCCATTAGGTTGCACTCAAGCTTTTTGCAGACATTTCCCTGTTAGACATGCTCTGGAGATGCACAAAAGCTTTGTCTTCTCTGCCTCCTTCCCAGCAGCATCTCCTCCTAATAAGCTGCAATTTCTATTCGCACTTACCCATACAGCACTTCTTGGACTCACTCCATTTGTGTTGCACTGTGAGGTGTTTCTAAAAATCCCACTGCCTGAGTTAATAGCAAAAATGTGTGTCTGACATTAACAGGACATCTTCTACCTCCTTTATGTCTATTTATGATGAGGTTGGGGGTAATACTTCCATCTCAGAGGTGGAACATATACACAACCCCACTCACTGAGCTAAAGAAAAGTCTTTATCATCTTTGCTCACAGGCATCATGACTTTGTCAAACTGCCAGCCTCAACTGAAAACAATCCCAGGATTGACTGGCACTGGGGTGCATTTTAAAGCTGGCAGGGGAAAGTACTTTCCCACTTGCAAGCTCAGTGAATTTGACAAAGAAATGTACTTGGACAGCTACAGGTCTCTTTTTACAAAGTCAGTTTTCAGAATGAAATCACCCAGTAAAGGCTTTTTCCTGACAGTCACAAATAATTCCAGCAGCAAAGTTATAAAGTGTCTAACAGATGTTTTAACCTGTCTTGAAGAACCTGCATGACACCTATGAATGGTTGCCATGAGAAGGACAAGGATTAAAAATACAGTCAGCAGCACTAGGAGCTGCTCTTGGAAACTGGAATAACAGGTGCACCAAAAGTTTATAGAGAAAAGAAAAAGAAGAAGAAAGAAATATAAGCAACATTTTATGGAAGAATGTAAAAAAGAAGCCATAGCAAAACACTTCAATTCTTCAAATTTAGACTGGATAGAAGGAAAAGGTTTTTTACAGTAAGGGTGGTGAGGCACTGGCTCAGGTTGCCCAGTGATCTGGGGGATGTCTGTCCCTGGAGACACTCAAGGGCAGGCTGGATGCGGCTCTGCGCACCTGATGGAGCTGTAGGTGTCCCTGCTCGCTGTAGGGGGGTTGGACTGGCTGGCCTTTAAGACGGTCCTTCCACCTCAAGCAATTCTATGATTTTCTGTTCTGAATACAGCCAAGGAAAGTCATGCTACAGAACAAACTAAAAACCAGCCAAGCAGTCATAAAAATGGCTATTTCGACCTTTGATCATCGACTCCACAGTTCCTCCAGCTCCAGTTCTATGTGCCTGTGCCGACCGCTGCCATGTGACCACGCGTAGTCCGAAACAGCAAACACAAACACACTAATCACAAACATACAGAAAGCCTATATTTGAGCTTATTATCATCATTACTTAATCACATGTTAAACGAGCTAAGAATTAACAGTTAACCATGAAAAAATTTGGCTTTCCATCAAAAGCAATTATAATTAATTCCTAAGAAACGTATTTCTGGATGCCAAATCAGATGGAGGAATCAACTGGGGGATTGATACACTCCTTCCACAGCTCCACTCAAAATTCTAATTAAGATCAGAAATACAAAAGTGGTTGTGGTGGAAAGGTTAATAGAAGAGATGGAAATTTCAAGGGAAACCATGCCAGTTATTCAGCCCCTGCTTTTGTCTCTCTGTGCTTTTTTCCTTAGCAGAAAGTCCCTAGAGACAAGGACGTGCATGTACATACAGGGATATTTCAGTAAAAATAGAAGGACCATAAAATAATGCACCTTGCCATCCTAAACTGAAGGTCTCTGGATAAAGTAGCATTGAAATTTTTGTTTCTGCTGTAGACAGAAATAAGCTGTGTCATAAAAGTTCATCCTCTAGATTTACGGAGGCATGGGGAGAAAGTGTCTGTGATTGTGAAGAGACTGTGCCGAATCCGTCCCTAAGCAGTAGTGATGTTGAATAGCTGAAGTTCAGAGAACAGGATAACAGCATGTGGTTCAGAGGAGCTAGGAGAGCATTTCAGTTAAAATGTACCCATGTTTTGCACAGATTCTCTCAAATATTCATAATGCAAATGGAAGCTGTAGAAAAGAAAGGAGCTTTCTAGGTGAACTCATCTCCAGGTAGGGAGAAAAGAGAGGTGAGTACTTACGGTAGCTTTTTGTGGTGGGGTCTCCTAATGGGGTACAGAAAGAAAGCCCAAGACACATGAAAACTTATGAAACCTAATGGAAACACCCGAGTCTGGGCTGGGGATGAGGACTGGCCATTAGGTGAGAACAGCCTGGCTAAGAACCTTCCTGAGGACAACAGGAGGTTTTGGGGAAAGCTATAGAACATCTTTTTAAAACTTCTCATCCTCTGTCTGCTTCTCCCATTCATCTTTGCTTGAAAAGACAGGGAGGAAGTGAAGTATTCCAGAAAGCCTCTCTGCTACCTCCCAAATCCTTGTGCATATATTGCATAGAGGGAAATCCTGCAGAAGGGGGAAAATAGCTTCCAAAAACTTCCAAAACATTGTCTGTTGGAAGTGATTTCACAGAGTATCACAGAATGGAGCTGTTTTTTTACTTCCCCTCAAGACAACTTTCTTTGAGAAATATTCTCATTTGGATCCTCCCTGTCAGCCCCTGAGATGCTCCCAAAGAGACATCATCCTGCTTCCAAACATTAAGTCCTCCTCCTGCATTTTACATCACTTCAGTATGAAACAACAAATAGCTGCAATGGGAGGCCCTGTGCTGCAAACTGCTCACCTATGACATCTTTTTCTTTACTATCTCACTTTCAAAGCCCTCTACAGCTCAAAACATCCCTGCAATCAGAAAATTACACTGATTATAACTAGTTATTTCAGGAGGTGCAGGGGCTCCAGGTGCTACTCTCAGACAGAGAACCACTTCCCAGTGCGAAGCACATTTATCTGGGCCTCCTCCACCTCCTCCTCCCCTAAAGGTATGAACAGAACCTGGAGTCACCAAATGAATTAAATTCATGTGCTCAAAAACCCCACAGCTTACTTAATGTGCTTTTTTTAGATTATTCCAATGGCACTCATCTGGAAACAAGCAGAAGTCCTACTGTCTGTGACTTCAATAAATATTTAGGCTGCATAACCGAAGTACAGTGCATAAAGGTATCTTCAGGATTTCTCTATACCTGCCATCTTATCAGCAGGAACGCTTCCCTTCCTATTATTTATCTTGCATGAAGTGAGCTACCATGAGTTGTTGGGTTGTTTTTTTTTTTAATATAATTTATTGGAAATTCTCTGTCTGCATTAAGATTAATTTAAACCCACTAAACTAATAAACCGTTGTTACTGGCCTCAATCCACATTACCTTTCAAATCTTTGGATTTTCATTCCAAGGTTCTGATGAAAGATTCATTCCAAGTACCTGCAATAATCTCTACTTTCCACTCCCTCTTCCACATTCTGCTCTCTTCCACTATAATCCATTTTATGCTTTCAGTTATAAATACACAGCTCTGCCTACCTGGCACTTCAGATAACAGAGGCCCCGTATAGCACCATCTGCCTTGGCCATCTTTAATGTCAATCACGGGCACCTTCTTATTCCTGATTCTGGTCACTGCATCCTTGGTGTAAAGGCTGAGGGCTGAAATATTGCCAAAATCAAACTGGAAAGATGGAAATCACGGCTCTGCCCCAGGTCTCCGTATCTCAGTGAAACAGCATACATAAAACATTTCCAATGTATCAGTTTGGGGATCAAACCAAGGAAAAACTGACATCCTGAAGAGACCGGATAAACTTTCCTTAAGCAGAGGTTAGGTCACGCGGTGCTTCTACTATTCTTTTAATTAACTGAAATGTAAAAGACAAGCCTGGTGCTATGCATGGCACTTCCTGCCACTGAGAGCTACAAATCAAAGTGGGGGCTTTCTGTAAAACTACTTTTCCAACTATACCATTTATTCATTTTTTTTAATTAACAATCTCTGCACTCTGAAGAATTTCTGATGCCACAGGAAATAATAAGCTGCAAACAAAGAAGCCAACGCACATCAGTGTGGTTGTATCCACACAGTTTCACACTGAGAGTTTTAACTTAGGGGAATAGGATCTATAGTTGAAACCCTGCATACACAGGTACATAATTTCATGCTAAATAGGCATTAAAGCTTAAGTAATATTCAGCATTTCAGCGATGAAGAGCAATAAAAACAAGGGCAGAAGTGCAGAAGCTTCCTAAAACAATGTTTATACAAATCAGCTTGATTTTTCATGACACCTTGCAAAGCATAAAATGCTTTACTGGGTTAAATAATAAATGATAGGAGAGAAATGAGGAAGTTGTAAAGACTAAATTTTCTATCATCTGATGAAATGTGTAACGACGTGGACTCGCTGAGGGAGGAAGATACAAAGAAGCTGGCCCAGATAGCGAAATCTGCAGAGGCTCTTTAGTGTTAATAGAGCCCGTTTCTTTGCTTTTATCTTGAATCTCATTTTTATTCTAGGATAATACAGTATTCACAGGCCATCTTAGGGGTAAGAGCTTTGTCAAAGGACAATATGTATTAAGTCATTATCAAATATTCCCCTTTTCATGTTCTGTGATGTTTTCAGACCTCGGATTTAAACCTACGTTTTTAAGCCAGCTCCATTCCCTGTGAGTGCAGGTCAAGGACAAGAAGGAAACCCAGCACCTCACAGCCTGTGTGACATGGGTGTTCAGCCTTGTGGCTTGCCTGGGCTGCACTGAGTGAAGAGGAATTGTCTTGGGCCAAATACGTAATATATAATATAGTCAACACACATAAGCAACAAAACTTCTTTTATTTATATATATTTTTATTAAAAAAGAGCAACTGAAACATCAAACTAGTGGGATATTTGACCTTGTTTTTGTGGAACTAGTGCATCGGTCTGGTTCAATGGCAGTGGTTGCAATTCTTAGCAAGTTCACAAGATGTTCAGCAGAGATTTTTGATGAAATTTTGCTCTTTCACTTCACCCTTGAAAACGTACGTACTGCCAAAAATCAATGACATGACTACGGCATGATGGTGAACGGAGAGATATCCTACTCTGGTAAGATAGGGGTTATGAAAGTCTGGTAAAGAGACACTGCCACTGAGTGCCACCTCGGCCAGCAGTGTTGCCTACACCAGCCAACCAAAACCCCATTTCATAAGGCTCTACCAAAGTGGTGGTCATACTCCATGGAATATTCCTATCAGATTCACTGAATGACATACAATATCAAGGCTTCATGAGGAGAAATAACAGCATTCACCAGTACAGGTTGGGGGTTGATCTGCTGGAGAGGAGCTCTGCAGAGAAGGACCTGGGTGTCCTGGTGGACAACAGGTTGGCCATGTGTGCCCTTGTGGCCAAAAACGCCAACGGCAACCTGGGGTGTGTTAAAAAGAGTACGGCCAGCAGGCTGAGGGAGATGATACTCCCCCTCTACTCTGCCCCTGTGAGGCCACAGCTAGTCTACTGAATCCAGTTCTGGGCTCTCCAGTTCAAAAGACTGGGATCTCCTAGAAGGAGTACAGCAGAGAGCCACAAACATGATTAAGGGCCTGGATCATCTCCCGTGTGAGGAAAGACTGAGTAACCTGGGTCTGCTCAGCTTGGGGAAAAGAAGACTGAGAGGGGAGCTGATAAATGTTTATAAATATCTGAAGGGAGGTAGGAGGCAAATGGATGAGGCCAGGTTCTTCTCAGTGGTGTGTAGTGATAGAAGAAGGAGCAATGGCCTACAACTGGAACATAGGAAATTCTGTACTAACATTTGGAAGAACTTTACAGTAAGGGTGACAAGAGCGCTGGAACAGGTTGTCCAGAGAGGTTTTGAAGTGTCCTTCTATGGAGATATCCAAGACCCATCTGGACACCTACCTGTGTGACCTATTGCAGGGAAACTGCTTTAACAATGGGTTGGACTTGATGATCTGTTGAGGTCCCTTCCAAGCCCTGCAATGCTGTGATTCCATGATTCTGTGATTCACGCCTACAAGAGCATTACATTTCACAATAAGGTTTGAGCAAGCTGCAGCGGGACTGAGAGGCTGCTGAACGCAAAGCTCACAAGGTGATAGTGCATAAATAACAAGTATTTTCTTAAATGCATCTTTCAATTATTTAGAGATACTTGGCAAATGCGCTGCTAACAGCTGTTTTATAACAGATTTCATGGTACCGTACACCTGGTGCTAATGCTTCAGCATGTCTAAATGGTTTTCTAAAGATTACACAATCAAACACTGTAAGATAAAATCACAGTAATTGGAGCTCTCATCAAAGCAGAAATTACAGTTACACTTTACAAACAGTATCTATTACTTTCCAGAGCTGAGCTAAAGGTAGCGATTCCATATGACAGCCACAGCGCTAGATCTCTCCTGACCTCTACCCAAGCACAGGTATCTCATTTCTCATCATGATCCTTCAGCAGGTATACATGGTCCTAGTGGTGATAAGCTGGAGCACTACACCCATCTCTGCTGTACCTCCTCAATCTTACTCAAAATAAAGATTCCAGCATAAAATCTACAGCAGAAAAAAAATGTCAGAAATATTGTGTCACAGACCCTTTTTGCTTATCTGGTGGCATCTCTAAAGTCAAAATTTATTAGTGACCTTTGAGTCATGCCTTAAAAATTGATTTCCTCAGCAGTGACACCATGTTGAAAACCTTTATTCTGATCCCTAAATACCACATAAATAAGTGGATACTTTTTTAGTCGCTGAATGTCAAACCGGTGCCAGATAACTGTTAGCTTCACACAGGTGTTCCCAATAAAATGAGCTGGGTAAAAGTAACACAACACAGATTTGCTGAATCTGATGATGGCTTTTGGGAATTTGCTTGTAAAACAACACACAAGAATCACAGGCATATCTCCAGGTTTATAATCTGCCTCCGATTCCACAACCAGGAAGAAAACTTTTAACTATGTTAATTTTTGTGACTGTTCAAATGCTGTAGAAATGCGGTGACTGATTTGCACAGAAATGGCTCTGCAGATGGCTAGGTGCACACACATCCTTAGGGCCTGAGTTCCTACGTTTATTGGAATTCATGCTAACCTTGCATCTAACTTCAGCAGGGATTTTGAGCACAAACAGATTATGTTGGATGAAATCACGACAGTTCACAGCAGATCAAACAACTAATTCCTATGCAATATTAGCCAACATAATGAAGCAACCTCCTCCTGGCTCCCACGGGCCATTCCACAGGGCACATTTCAGCTTACAGAAGGAACCAGCAACCTCTTTCTCAGCACAGACCTTTCTGTCCCTGCCAAGTTTAAAGGCTTGCTTCACTGTCAGTGTGAACAAAACCAAATGCCCACCTACTTCTCAGGGCAGCTCAACACGACCCAGCAAGTTATCATAAAAATTATTCCCATTAACCCCCTTCTGATGTCTTCTCCTTAGAGAGTCTCACTCCCACTCCAAAGGCTGCAAAGAAACTGTTTTTATTAAATCACATTCAATTACAACAGTATTTATTAAAACCAATAACTGCAACTGGTAAGAATCCCCCTGCGCTTGTTTCTAGGTATTTAAATTAAGTTAAATGCACAATAAACTTTGCATTGTTTCAATTTACATGACCCCAGAGTCTTTAGACATCCCGTAGGCAAAATTCACAGACTTATAAACTGCTATTAAACATGAACATATGGTGGACTCTGCATTGTACACTGTTGATGTTCTTAAAGGAGCGCTGTGAAGTGCCTTGCTGCCGCTCAATCCGCTACAGCAGCCTTGCAGCAGGCCCAAATCCCCTTCAGCACAAGGAATGGGGCTTTATTTCCGGCCACGTTTGCTGTAAAGCAGCTACGTGCCATGCTGCAGCTGCATCTTCCACCACAATGATGTGGCAGTCACCTAAGCTACTGCAACCAGTCCTGGACCTCAGAGCCCAGCAGAAACATGGATCTGAATGACCTCAGTGACAAGCATGAAATAGTCTTCCTGATGAAGAGTATGCCTCTCCCAGCAGCTGTTTCTCCTCCTCTTTGAGCACCATCCCACCCACTGCTCTCAGGGTGGCACCAAGGCTTCCTTACCCACCCACAAACCCAACTACTTCTCGTGATCAAGCACAGATTACCTGCTGTCACTTACCACCTTTACGCTTGTGTAGCATATTTTCCCACTCAGTATAGAAACAAATCAGTGCATTTATTTTGCTAGTTCTTCATCCCCCTGCCTTTTCAGTTCTATTGCTTGATTTACTTCAGTATCACATTCAGGAAAATAGCCACTTTCCAGATCCTTAGTAAACTTGTCCATAACAATTCTGTCATGTTCAAAGTTTCCTAAGTTCTCTCTCACGTCTTTCACTAAAGAAGTGCCATTCAGTTTCCCCAGTAAAGACAACTTTGTGTCTTATACTAAGAGCAAAGCCTTAATTACACACTAAGCAACACATCTTCCCTGTATAACATAGCTCAGACAGTATTTGGAGAGAACTCTAAGTAGGGTCATTTGTCATTTCATGAATTAAAATCAATTGAAAATGGGTTGGTAGCAACCTCCTTCAGAACTTCTCTAGCTACATCTTCATCCCACAGGCACAACTTAAGAGGAAAATATCATTTAAAAGACCAATTTAATCTGTTCCAAGACTTCAGAAAGAATAAAACCCTATTATTCACACACAATAATTATAGAGATTTTACATGACCTCAGTATAGAACAGTTAAGATTTTTTGGGTGAACTGACCGTGCATTTCCATTCCTTAACATGTCTGATTTTTTTAAGGTTAACCTTAAGATGTACTGCATTTATTAAGTTTGTTTGGAATAATTGCAATATCCCTGTAATGTGCCTAGTCCCAAAATACTTACACAATCTCTCATCCTTAACTCCTGTTTAATAAAAGTTTCATTTTGGAACATGTTTTAAATTATCCCTTTGCAGAACACAAAGAAAATTTAAGTTACTTTGACTCTGTGACTCTTAGAAAACCCTTATTTGAAGCTGAATCACTTTTCAATGTGTCTATTTATGTCTATTTTGCTTTGTGAAGTCCCTATCTCACTTCAAAGGCCAGAGAGTGTCCAAGCAAACCCATTTTTTGCTCTGAAAATCCAGACTGCGCTGTTTTTTACTTCTGACATCTGTTTCCTATATGGGTTCACTCTCATCATGACATACAAAACACTGCAAAAACTTATTCCACTTCTAGTAACGAAACTCAACAGCACAATGTTTATGTAATACGCTTGTGCAGAAAGTCCAGTACTGTTTATTCAGTCACCCACGTGTAGAACTTGGGGTCTTTACTACAGGTCTCTCTAAAGTGTTGGTTAAGTTGCATACTGCTTTTTTTTCTACTGTAGGCATTATGTAGAACAACTCAAAGAATGAAAAGAATAATCACAGTCTATGTCAAAAGGATTATAAAATGGCCTTAACATTTATCACAAGGCTCTTTTCAACAAACGTTATCTGGTAGCCAGACATATCACCAAAGCCTGAATCTGCATCTGTATTAAAAACAGAAGACCACAGGAAAATCTCCCAAAGAAATCTGGTGCAAATCCATAAAACTCATACACTACTTACTAACTTTGACGTTTTCCTCCATCTAAACAGCATCATAACCACGACCTGTGTATAACAGATGCAGATTATCCATATGTCAAATAGATAGTGGCACATAATACCAGTTTTTGGGGTCCACAAGGATCACTGGATGACCTACACTGACCTCAGGAATTGCACAGCCCCTTGACTGAACGCAGCCTGGGCTATACAGGTTATATACTCCCTTATGGCTGTTTGAATGGTTGCTCCCACTTAGGATTGAAATAGAGTGCTGACATATAACCTCGAGTTTTCTGGCTGAAACTCCCCCTTCTTTGGCTCTTCCTCTTCTTTCTCTACTGCAGTGAAGATTCCATGTCACAAAGCACTGCCTCCGGGTGAAGGTTCTCATCTCGTCCACCCATCGCCACTTATTTGCCTTTATGGACTACACCAAATAAACTGCATGATTTTCAGATTTCTCGCTATAAAGCATTTTCTCCAGTTCTTCCACCACTATTACTCCTTCAACAGCTCTAACTTAGGGCACACATACATACCTTCCGAGCTCTCATCTCCACAATCACATTGGAAGCCACTGATTCTTATTATTCTTTCCTTTCAGTGTCAGTGGAAGATGGGTTATTTCATTAAGGCATCATCCAACCAAAAATTTAAGCAGCCTGTCCATGCAATGAAAAACTAGACAAAATAACTTAAGTCTAAAGAAATAATAAGTGGACCTAAATGGATGTTGCATCTTGACTCAAGAAGATGTGGACATTTCCACACACCCAATACCATGCCGTGTGCTATCAGCCTTCATGCCTGTAAACCTTAACTATCTGGTTTGATTCTTAATCACCAACCATTCTGGCAGGCTGCAGTGTCCGCGACGAAATGCATGGGAAAGAGAAGGATAAGTGTGTGCCATCAACAAATCCAGTTGATCTCAAAAGGCATAAAATATAACATAACCATTGTTGTGTCCTACAGCAATAGCCGCCAGTAGGGAAAGATCATGAAAAATAAAGGTAACTTTGTACTTCAGGCACTGCGTTTCACTGTAAACTACAACAGTAGTAACTGTACAAGCCCCCCATTTCATACAATCTTGACAGTCCATTGCTCTTGCTTTCTTATCCTTTGCTACTGGAACCTCTTCTTGTTTCCATCTGCTTCCAAAAGTCCTTCTCCCCCATTCCTTGGACTGAGAAATAGCCTACTGTTCCCACAGACCTTTCTTTTCAGCCAAAAACTCAGAGAAAAACTCAAAAGCCTGGCTAGCTCTGTCACTGAGGTGAGGAAAAAACATCTACAAGCTTTTAAAAGCACACACACACACACAGATAAAAAGTATTTCAAAGGGGAAGCTATAATAAGAAGGGTTTGTATTAGAGTCAGAACAACTTATGGCAGGAGGCCTGGAACAACCAACAGCAAAAGAAGAGGTATCATACTCAATTTTATTTTTCTCCCGAAAACTTAAATTTAAATATAGAGTTCTCAGAATAAAATCAACTGTGGTTAGTAATTGCTGGCTGATGGGCAGAGCCATTAATCCAAAGGACCATGGTGATGTTTCCTCCGTCTCTCTTCAGAGAAAGGGAAGGTATCACTGCTCATTTAGGTTCCAGCAGCCAAAGGGAAAGAAACTCAGGGAGCTGGACGAAAAGCAGAACTGCCTTGGAGATGCAGCAGGGGATGTGCAGTCTTCTACCTTTTTATTGAATGCAAAATCAAAGCAATTGGCAAACTTGACTACGTGGATAGATCCAAGAATCTATGAAGTGTCACACACTTTGACTCTATTAAAATTACAGTAACTACTTGTGTGTGGTCCAGACAACATGTACTGTGTGCAACTAGTTTGCTTTTTCTCACAGATAACTTGTTGTAACACAGCAACACGGGAGACTATGATCTGCAAAGTGATTTCCCAGGATGAGCACTGTCCCTCACCTTGCACTTGGGCTGACCTGACCTCATGATCTCCCACGTGGGCAAAATCCAGCAGGCTGCACTGCAAACATCTCCTGCTGTCTTCAGCCACTGCAGTGAGTACTTTTCCCAGGTGGAAATGCTTTTCAGGTCTATTCATATTTGCTGAGGTCAGCACGAGCTTTTTACTTAGAATTTCCTACTGTAAAGGTTTTCCAGGCTTGAGATCCACCATAAAAGATAATTCTATGTAGATGACCCAGAAACGTGGTCACGAGTAGTTGCCAGCGCCTCATTTCACGTGAGAGAAATGATTAATATTAGCCCAATTATATCTTACAAATTTTATCTTCTACTCCTCTGCTCTGCCAAGGAAAGGCAGATGGCAACTCAGCCTACAACTAAAACATGAAAAAGTGGAAAAAAAACCAAAAACAAACAAAAAAAAACCCTTCAAGACAAGTAAGAGCAAACTGACCTACTTCCAAATGAGTTTTAAAGAGTTTTGGGTTCTAACTACAGTTATATTAAAACAGGTCTCTTCAAAACCTTCCAGTAATATTTGCCAAGAGTAATTTAAAAGCTCAGCAAAGCAGCAGATCCCAGGTCTGCTGGGCTGAACCAGCACAGGAGTCCAGTTGTGCTGCTGCTTGCAATCAGATGTAAGGCTGCAGGGAGGGACACCTCCCCAGCCAGACCTTATCAGCTTCTGGCAACCTAAAATTAGAGGTTTCCTGAGTTATGAGAAACAACTGTTCCTTTGCAAGCAATGACACGTGAAAGGCTTTTATCCCTGACTCTCTTGAGCCCGTCTGGGAACCTGTTTGATCTCTGGGCAGAGCAGCCCATGGGTGCGGAGCAATACAGCTCAAGGGGAATGCTCTCCCCCTTGTTGGCTCTCACTTTGCTGCCTGGTTATCCCATTCAAAGCCCACAGACCTTTTAGCAGGCACGCCCACAAAAAATCACTCCTTCTCTTTTAGCCACCTTGGAGCCTTCCACCCTCGGTCCCCCAACTCATCTTGCTATCTTCATCCATCTGTCCCCTCTGGCATGAAGCCATCCCACACAACAGATAGTCACCATTGCTCTGCCCCATCTCCGTGGCTCACTGACAGGTATATTTTTTCAGATCTGTTTTATTTTTTCAGCCTCAATTCCTTGGCAAAAGGGTAATACCAGTGACTCAGCCTTGAACAGCACATACACAGACGTATGGATTGTGCACCCGCTATACAGGGGAATGTGCACTTCAAGTCTTGTCTCTGTTAATGCACACACTTCCAGCTGCACTTTCAGGATCCTGCTCCTCAGCACCGTGCCAAGCTTCAGCGATCCAGGATTTAAACTTTTTCAATGGAGCTCTGCCTGACATCAAATTAATTATCATCACTCTTTATTTCAGGTCAAAGCAGAAATAGTGACTACTTCTCTGGATCAAATATTTTGCTTTTTAAATCTAGTGAGGAAAATCTCAATTTTCATGGGATGAGTGAAGATGTATTTCTTTTGGCCTCATCAGGATGCTCTTGGGGTGTGAGCTGCAGATTCAGGACCCCATGTCTCTACAACTGTGGCTGCAGCCACTGCACTGGGTGGCTAGGGAATTTTCACATTGTATATGAAATGATAAGGGAGATAGTTAAACTGGGAGCCACTGGGCTGTGAATGCCCCATCCCTGGAGGTGCTGAAGTCAGGTTGGATGGAGCCCTGGGCAGCCTGGTCTGGTGGGAGGCAACCAGCCCATGGCAGGGGCTGGGTCTGGGTGGGCTTAAAGGCCCCTTCCAACGCAAACCTTTCTGTGATTCTCTGACAGAGATGGACTAGGACAAACAGATGACATGGGGACAACGAAGGATGAAAGTATGTGACGTCCCCTTTAACCACTCCCAGGACTAGAAATCTCTCAACTTCAGGATACCTGCATATATCTATAAAACTCAAGCTGGCTTAGCCCCTCTCACACTGCTGAGGCTCACTGAGCATCTATGGGGAAAAATAAAAATAGCAACAATAATAACAAAAGAAGAACCAACAGGAAAAAAATGACAAAGCTGTTAAGTCAAGCATTCAAGCATAGAAAATGTCAGAAGTCCGAAGTTTAATTCACCCATTTCATACATGTACTTCCTAGAGCAGCTTGAGTTGAGTTTTAGTTTTAGTTGAGTTTGCCAAAACAAGTGTTGGTTCATAGACGTGGATCACACAGCGTGATCCCACCGACTCCCACCATAATAAACGTGTGACATGGTTAGTGGGAGTGGTAGTGATGGTTTGACAGTTGGACTAGACAATCTTAGTAGTCTTTTCTAACCTTAATGTTTCTATGATGCTAGGAAACACGCTCCCTGCTGCACATAAACTTGGTTCAAGTTATCAACATATTAATTTGCCCTGTTTATTGCCTGGTACACAAAGGCATCCTGGCTCCTATCCCTATACAAAGGAAAAAATAATGGGGATAACAATAGAAAGACCCTTTAAATCCCAGCAATCTGATAGAGAGAGAAGACACCATGCTGGCACAGCGTGCTGGCATACAATGATATATATAGGATGGGCATACACACAGCTCCAGATAAAGGCTGACCCACAGGACCCATTTGTAGATCAGAGAAGGAGGCCCAGAAAGCAGCTCCCTACAAAACAGAACCAGCAGCTTTACAATGCTGTTGCTCCTGAGTTCTTTTCATTTTTGTTTTGAAACTGGCAAAGAGATGAGGGACTTCTGTTGCAAAACGCTTTTGTGTGTAGTATAAGAAAACCCAACTGCACTTTAAAAGTTCTGGTCCAGTTATTGGTTTTGCATGAACTTTGTGGTGCAAAGCAAATGGGATCTCTCAACACTTGGAACATTCAAATATAATTCCATTAAGTTTTCAATTAGCAGTTTGCCCACGTACATGCAAAATAAATTGATTTAGCACCTTAGTCCTGAGATACCGAAATCTAAATGGAGGGTTTTTTCTTCCTCCATTGTATCCTGTCTGCAAATATTAGTTACCATAACGTAATATCACGTAAATCAAATAACCACCTCTCTTTCATAATCACGCTGGCAGCTGCAGTGCCATGTTTCAATGGCTATCCACTGGAACTCATTAAGGAAGCATTATGTATAGTAAATTAAAATGCAGGGTCTCTGATCTGCAGACAAAAGGATGACAAAGCTTATCAAATGTGTGCTGTGGACTTCTCATTAACTCGGGGCTTTAAGCAGCATTGTCCTCCCCAAGCAGGTTCCTGCGCTCGAGGATATTTGGGTGTGTGTAATGAGCAGCCAGTATCTGGCCTCATGGAAATCGCTCTGAAGGGAAAGCTCTGTTCCTTAATCAAAATAAGAAGAAATGTTGATTGAGATGAGATTGTGCTCTGACTCGGCTCCCAGAAACCTGGTTGCTGCGAAGAGCACTGGCAGAAACTCACTCAGACAAATGGAGTTGCTCAGAGACAAATGGTGCCTGTGAGGATATATGGTCACATCATTTTTGCTGCTGGGACGGAAGCTGGTCTGCCCTGAAGCACCAGGGAAGCTCCCCACAGCAACAGGAGGGTTCTCACCCACCCTCACCAGGAGCCACAAGCAGAATCCTGTCGGCAGGACTCACGCTCTTGCCATCTCCTTCCCCTGTCACAGCCCTGCATATGTCATGGGTTAGTTCCACGTACTGTCAGTCTTTCATTTTTCACTCCAATTTTGTGCCATGGATGATTGTCCTTCACATTATAGATGGTACACAAAGCATCTACACCACTCAACATGATAAGCTATTGGAAAAACATCCCAAGATCCCAACAGCTGACACAAATTTTCCCAAGTTCAACACAGGGATGCGCAGAGCATTTCTCAGCACATCTGACAGATGCATAATTAGCACTGCCCAGAAGCTCTGCAATAGTACTGCTGGACTTGCACTGAACATGACAAAGCAGACAACACCAGTGTGCTTCAGTACATCTCTGATTTCCCCAGTGACAGCTCTCTTTGAAGAACATCATTCATTCACCAGAAAATTAAAAAACACATCAACAAACTGCCCAGACCCAGACACGGGTTTAATTACCTACAGCCTCTTTAATCCAACTGGGGGTATCAACGCCTGCACCCTGCGGCTCGCCTCCAAAAAGAAGAACCAAATCCACCTCCCAGAGGTCATTTATTCAATGCTGCCATCAAACACTGCTCTGAGTTGTAAAATCCGCAAGCAGAGAAGTGCAGGGAAGGATTAAGTGCTAGGGACAGAAAGACTAATACCTGTTCTTTAAACACCAACAAGTGAACGTGGCTTATACCTTAATAATCAAAGAAGAAAATTTTCCATTTTCGATATATTTTCCTATCTATTTTCAACACATCTTGGTAATTCCTTTTGCTACTCTCCAGTGCTCAGCATTCTGACATGCACTGTACATAAAATAAAGGACAGCAGCGTAAGAAATAATGCATGGCAATGTCCCGTGTTAACACCACACAGAAGCTGTCTCTGAGCAGATGCCAACACAGAGGCTTCCCGTGAGAAAAAAAGCCCGGGAAACAAACTCCAGAGCACCAGGTTTCAGCTCTGTCAGCCTTTCCAAACCCAAATTACAACGCTGGCAAGGTGCCTGTTCCTGTGGTCGCTCCATTTCCATGTGCTATTGCCTCCCTCCTGCAGTATCCAGACCACAGGTACGTCGCTGGCAGATTAATTAAAGGGGGCACTCATGTCAGAGCAACCTCATGAGTTCTCCCTGTTTTCCACCAGCTCTTCCTGAGCAGGGCTGACCTTGCCAAACGTTCCACGTCATTTCAGCCTCCACATCTCTGCACATGGACAATCAATCACCCACAGATGAACCACCTGCGCCAAAGACCTCAGAAACACAAATGAGCAGGTTGAGATGGGAGTGAAATCCTGACCCATTTAAATTTTCTCCTAGTCCCACAGTGTGGCTGTTCTGCAGTGTTCAGTGTAGAGGTGACAGAGGAGGACAAGCAGATGATCCCTTGCCCAAGCATGGGAATCGCATATGTTGCTGGGAGCACCCAACTCTCCTACCCCAAAGACAAATGTGGGATTAAACCCCAGAGTCCTCTACGAGTCCAAATTTTGGAAAACTGCTGTGTTGCAAGATGCCATGTCTGGGTTTGACACAGTACATCACCCAGAGGAAAGTGCTTTGTGGTCAGACCTCATCAGCCCTTCCAACTGCTGAGGTCCTGTTTCAAAGTCCCACAAACCACAGCTCTTTGGTACCACCTAAAAGCCTTAATGTGTAATTTGTCCCTTCCTTCCTCTCCCCCCTTCCCCTGTTGTGAGACTGAGAAGGTCTTCGTATTTATTCACATTTAACAAAGATAACAGCATAGCCAAGGAAAAATGAAATGAAGATTGGAGCCCCTAAGCTTTGCCAAATTAGTAAACCTTATGCAGGCATTAAGTTTTCTTCACTGAACACAGATGTGACAGAGCATTTGGAATGGTTACTGTCTTTCTTAAATAGTCGTATGGATTATTTATTATTCACTGACAGCAAAGGCTGCAAGTCCCTACAGAAGAAACTTCATGAGATGAGATCCTGTGCCTCCACTTCGGGGCTTGCTGAACTACTCAGATGCTGCATAACTTTTCCTAGTTACCTTATTGCCCAACAGAGCCAAAAGATTTGAAAAATATCAGTCACAGAGTTAATATTGATGCCAGCAACACTAGAAAAACAAGATTTTTTTTTATTCTGTGAATTCTTGACAGCTTAGAACTTCTACATAATAGGGACCAGGAATACAGAAGGACACCAAAAAAAAAAAAAAAAATGAAACAGTTTTGACTGGATGGGTAAAAGAAATGCAACAGGTTGGGATAAACCTACTGCAGCACTTTGCCAGCCCGAATCACAATGGAATTTTATAAACACGTGCCCTAAACACAGAGATGTGCTCCCACCAACATGGCCTTTGGAAGAAATCAAAGAGAGAGTTCTTGTAATAGGAGTGGGAAGAAATCAGGAACACTGTGCAACCTGGGCTAGGGAGACCCTGGCAGGGGGGTTGGACTCCATGATCTCTAGAGGTCCCTTCCAACCCCTACAACTCTGTGATTCTGTGACACACGCATTTTGAGGTCTTACATGGATATCTCCAGAATGTGTGTGTTTCAGGCTTTGGCACGTGACTCCCTGGGAAAGGAGCATGGGCTTCCTATGCTGCTCACTTAAACTACAGAATGGGGTCATACAGGGTTAGTGCTGGGTGTGCGCCCAACCTTCCTGACAGAATAAAAACACAAAACAGCAAAAATAGTGAGTGGTTTTAATCTGTACCCATGTCCTTGCGGAGCTCAGAAGGTCAAAGTAAACCAGGAGTGAGCCATGCCACCAGGCAGTGGGCACATTGCTGAGGCATTTGATCACTCGTGACCCCAGGTTATAGCAAACAGACCATAAAAATATTCAGATGTGGGGGTTGGCTTGGCTTTGTAAACATTTTCTTTTTCTTGTGGGTGTCACTAGATGGCAGAGCCCGTCACAGGGCTTCCTAATGACACATTCCTGCAGCTTTCAATATTTGGATTTCAATTAAGGAGTAAATTCCTGAGGTTTTCAATGGTGATCTCAGGGGTAATTACAAAATCAATGTCCTTTAAAACAAACAAAGAAAGCTTATAGGTTAATGATATGAGCGATTGATCCACCTTAATACACTATATATGTGGGATGATGACATAAATTTAACCTCTGCTTTAAAAATTATTCAAAATACCATGCCATCACTTAAATCACCTGGGTTGAAAAGAAGCTTTAACGCTCTGCTGCTTTATTGTGTGAGATGCATTTAAAATATAAATAATGGGGGTTTTGCTTAGCCAAGAGCCTGAACCATGTCCTCAGCATGCCTGGGTGAGCGGGGACGCAGGAAGAGCATCGCTGCCGCTCACTCTCAGCTCTGCATCTCCTCTGCCTCTTAACTCAGTCTCCAACACAGGGCCACAATTGACAGTCACCACAGTGTAAATGTGCACACACAAAGATGTGTACACAGGTGTAGCAGTAGTGTGGAACAGGAGAGCAGTTCAGCCATCGCTACAGCTGCGAACAACAGAACGCTCCAAAGAGCAGAATCCTGCTGTCTCTGGGTTTTCTGTTTCCAAGTTATCTTCCAGTAAATACATCATGCAGTACATGATAATATAACATCATGTAGGAAGCTATGAATCCACCGTCTGTCTGTTACAGCCCTTGGGAAGGAAGACCAAGGTAATTGTCACGGCAGTCTGAGTGCAGCTGAAAACTTCTCTCTTCTCCTCCCCAAAAAATTAAATAAATAAAGCCCGGGTTTACACAGCTTGTGGAAAATTATTATCCAGGAAATTAAATCTCTGTAACACCTTCATCTTATTAGCCTACTTTCCAATTACTTCCCTCCCCGTGATTACGAGGCACTCAAAAAATGAACCTAGTTGGGAGAGTGACATGTGCTGCTGTACATGATAGCCCATCATTACTCCGCTTGTGACAACCGAAAGCCCTTGTGTTTCAAGAACTGTTCTGTTTTGTTTTTCCATAACCACTGCCTGCTGACTTGATCTCTTTCTCTCTAGAAAACTGCTGTTCCAGACCATTTACTTTAGGACTATTTACTCCTAAGTGCTTGCTTTCATTTCATTTGTCCCACAATTTCTTTCACTGCCTGAGGAGGAGAGGTGGCTCTGGTCCCTGAGCACACCCAGTTATCTGCTGGAAAGAATCTGGTCTCTAATCTTTCTCCTCTTTTATTTTCCTCTTCAGCTTCTTCCCAGGGCTCATCAGAAAAGCCTGCTATTGTTACACAGGTGTGTAAATCGCTTTAACTAATCAAACTAAACCAGCTCCTTGAATATGCATGATGCACATACATAGGAGCAGCTCTGAAGGACATGACAAGTGCTGACAGTAGTTTGTGTTTATAAATGTCATAGCCACTGAAAAAGAGAAAAAAAAAACAGGGTGAAAGATCACGTTCATGGTTTAGTAATGGATCAAAACCAGTCAGAATGCCAAGGAGATGGCATTTACTAGCACACAGGCTTCTGTACAGAAAAGATGTTCAATGATCTCAAGTGTCCTATTCCCCTTTTTAAACCTAAGTCCAAAAAAGAAGGAAGCTGCACACGTATAAAATCTCCCCCCAGCCCTGTGCGAGATTCCATGCTTTTTCTTCACCCATGTTTTGCTCAGTTGCAGGGAACACGATTTACCACCACCATTTCCAACACTGCAGGGAACAACTTTACCAGAAAGCTTCCACGTGACCCAATGCTCCTCCGTACAGCTCCTTCCCTTCTCCAGATCAGCCTGAAGGATGAGACGCCCAGATTCTTACAACAGATTCATTTAGCTCTTGCTACACGCCACTGAAAAAATAGTCTTTAAGTAAAAATAACACATTATTATAATCTACACAGTCATGGATTTTACTGTGGCATGCCCAGCAAGCAACAGCACTCTAGGACTGGACATGAGAGTAATGGCACCACAGTAACTGCCTTTAACAAGTATTGACTCTTCCACTGAAGAGAAGGCCCTGAAAACAGGAGAAAGCTAAAAGTGCAAGCTGCCACTCATACGGTGTCCTGACTGCTCACCTGGCACAAGTAGATTCATAACTCTCCATGGGATTGCTAAAACGCGGCCTTTAAAGGATGGTTAGCTTTTTTTTTTCTTTTCAGTTTGCTCTGCAAGTTTAGTGGTCATGCCAGAATTTCAAGGCTCCACTGCTTCTTCTGTATTAAAAATCACAGGAAGTGTAGTGTTAGGATCACCCAAGAAGCATGTGGCTGGAGCACAAGCCTGACTTAGAAGATCAATCACCATCTATGGCCTTAGATATCACTATTTCCAAACCATCTCCCAATATAAGCATTCAAATACATGGTTACTTCAAAGATTTCCTTCTCAGCGGCAAGAGGACTGTTGAGTGACGCTGAGGTACCTTTCAGTACCTATTTCAGCCTTCCCACTTGGCATCATAGCTGCAAACCAAAGACCTCTCCCACCCCCTCCCTCCTCACCATCCCATCCCACCCTCGAAGGAACCTGACCTTGCTCAGCAGCCAACAGAGTCACCCAGACTGGAGCCACACAAAGATAATTCAAAACATCAAATGTGCCTCACAGAAAAAAGCCTTCTTATTTGCGGCTTCAAGCAATGTTGAAATCGACATTAAACAAAAGCCAAGCAGAAAGGCTGGGAAGCAGCACATAGAATGAAGAAACACAGGGCATTTACAAGCAGAAGTATTTTCACAAACATCTGTACAATTTGCTTTGAACTGAAGCATGTAAAACAATAAAATATGAAATCCTGCGTTTTAAAACAAGAACAGAAGTATCAATCCAGAGTTTTCATTTTTAATCTTTTAAATGACCGGGTTTGTTGTTATTCACAGATAGAGAATGTATAAAGCCACATGCATGCAATTATACAGTGCTTTATACTGGCTGTTTCCTAAATTATTTTCCCTTGGGATTGGATATGTACCGTTACTATATTTGCTCTCCTGTTATTTATATTTCCTCAGATTTATTGCTAAACTTCTGCAGCAGATTATAAGTTTCTGGCTAGGACTGAAATCATCTGAGAGGGATGTTTTGTTACATTCTATTAGAAGTGTAATTACAAAAATATAAACATGCAATTTACATACAATAGACATTAAAAAGTCAGCGTGTAACCCACTTAAAATAGTCGGCAGGATATTTATCTAAACTGCTTCAATTTAATGCAGATGTGCCCTGACAAATAAAATGTGCTTTGAAATCTGTCATCGTTCCCAGATAACCAGTTGTCCATACCCTCTGCTTGCTGAATACTTGGTGCTGTAACAAACCACTGGGTACAGTGACAATGGCACTATTAATCATTATATTAATCAGGAAGGATTGGGAAGGACTCTATCAGGCAGTGCAGTGATAGGACAAGGGGTAATGGATTTAAGCTAAAAGAAGGGAGATTTTGATTAGATATAAGGAAGAATTTATTCATGATGAGAGTCGTGAAGCCCTAGCACAGCTGCCCAGAGAGCTGTGGGTGCCCCAAACCTGGAGATGCTCAAGGCCAGGTAGGATGGGCACTGGGCAGCCTGAGCTGGTGGGTGGTAATGCCCATGGCAGGGGGCTGGCACTGGATAAGGTCCCCTCTAACCCAAACCCTTCTGCGATTCTGTGATTATTTACTTCATATTCACTCCTTTGACAACAGACCAGTGACATATTCACGCAGTAGAAGTATTACGTCTCTGCTAAGCTTCACAAAACGCTAAACAAAATTAAGCCCAAACAGTATCAGCACCAAAAAAAAAAAAAAAAGAATAAAAAGTAAAAGCAAACCAATACCTCATTCCACCAGAAGGTTAATGGATCTTAAGTTTTAAAAGGGATTAATTGCAGGAAAGTGATTAGAAGGCCCAGGATATATGAACTAACTTAATCACCAGAAGCACATGGAAAGAAGGCAATGTTGGGGCTCCAGGTGAGGCCCTGTGCAGCACCTTCCTACCTGTGTGAAAAAAGAAGGGACCTTGTTCCATTTAGGAAGCAGCATATGGCCTCTTTTACTATTGTTCCAGCTTTCTGTTATCTCAGAAATACTGATGCTCACACACTGGCAGCAGTTGTAGAGATTTTTGTTAGCTGCGTTTACTAAGAGCAAACTTTCAAGAGATTTAACACAGTTCAGCTGTGCCTGGTGCCTGAGTGCAATGCCTGTGCCATGAACATTTGCCTCAATCACACTGAGAGTTCCTTTACAGGTCAGCAACAAATGCATTTCACAAATTTCAGCTACCAGCATCATCTGCCAAGGTCAGCTGGGCAAAAGGAGGAGAGGTCATTTCCAGGAATGAAAAACATTCTTGTGCATTCCTTTCTCATGTTTGTATGAAGCTTCATGATGCACACGTTAAAACATGACAGGTGAGCAAACTGTGCTCTCAGGAAACTGAACCTGCTATCGCTGTCAGTTGGCTGAGGAAAGGGACTGTCCCCTCTGCTCCATACTGGTGCAATCTCACTTTGAGCACTGGGTGCACATTTGGGAGCCACAATATAAGAAAGGCATAAAATTATTAGAGAGGATCCAAAGGGAGGCTAAAAAGATGGTAAAGAGTCTTGGGGGCAAGATGGATGAGGAGTGGCTGAGGTCACCTGGGGTGCTCAGCCCAGAGCAGAGCAGAATGGCGGGAGGCCTCATGGTGGCTGCAACCCTCTAGGGCTCTATCATAGGGCTGCAGCCCTATGATTCTAGCAAGCTGCAGCACCTGGGAGCACAAGCCACCCCTTGGTGTCATTTACAGGACACTCTCCTAAAAACAATGGCTTTGGAAGTGACTGACTCACGGAGGGTCTCACTGCAGTGAAGGGTGATTTAAGGTTGGGGAGAAATTCCATCTGGCATTGGACATTTCAGAGCAGCGTTTACTGTCTCTGGGTAATGATTTACAGGGGATGATTACCCATTTTTCATTACAACCAAAAGTGAGATTAAAATGTTTTGGAGGCAACTGCTCGTATCAATCTCCCAGTGAGGGCTGAGCGTGAGGCTGTCACTACAGCAGCAGTGGCACGCTGCTCCGGGTGAGGAACCATTAAAAGCAAATACCTTCTCGTACGATAGACTGGAGACAGGGAGAATTACAGTCAGCTAAAGAGTGTTTCTGAATGCTGGCCAATGCACACACAAAAGCAGCCAAAATGCACTGACCATCTTGTGCTGATTTAATCTCAGAGTGGAAAAAAACAAGCTGAAGGCACTAAAACAATACCAACACTGTGTGTAGGAATAGTGCTTGTACCTATACTTAAAATCATCCCTTCCTTAGAATCATAAAATCATTTGAGTTGGGTGGGACCCCTAAAGGTCATTTAGTCCAACTTCCCTACAATGAACAGGGACTTCCACAGTGACATCAGGTGCTCAGAGCCCTGTCCAGCCTGACTCTGAGTGTCTCCAGGGAGAGAGCATCTACCGCCTCTGGCAACCTGTGCCAGTGCTTTAACACCTTTACTGTAAAGGCGTCTTCTATCTACTCAATCTATATCTTCCCTCCTTTACTTTGAAACCACTTCCCCTTGTCTTATCACAACAAACACTGCTAAATAGTCTGTCCCTTTCGTTCTTTGGGTGTGGCTTGGTGACTACATCAGTCAGTTCCCTTAGGACTCTGGGATGCACCTCATCAGGACCCAGAGACTTACAGAAACTTACAGTTTCCTCGGCAGTCATGAACCTGAGCTTCGCTTACAGCAGGAAGGGCACTGCACCCCAGTTCCCACCTTGTGAACCATCTGCTCAAGGGCTGTGTATAGAGCAGTTGCTAGTGAAGAAGCAAAAAAAGTTTTTGAGTACCTCAGCCTTCTCGTTGTCGTTATTAGTCTGCCTGTCTTGCTCACTATGGGGGGTACACCCTCCTGGACAATCCTTTATTGGCTGGTGTGTCCTTTGCATGTTGTAAGTGTAGGAAGATGGAAGAATAAGCAATTGGTCAGAGGCAGCAGCTTCAGCCATTCACACAGCCCTGACAGCACACACTGCAGCCAGCAGGAAGAACTCTGACACTGACAGGTAGAAGAGGCAGGAAAAAAAAAAAAAGAAAGAGGAAGAACTCGTTCTTGTTATTCAACTTCAGATTGCACCGTAACGTCCACTCAGTGTGGGAGAAAATTAAAAAAGAAAAAAGAAAAACAGTGAGACGAAAGTCACCTTGTTATTATCTATGGACTTGCAAATACTTGAACAGCTGCAGTTAATATTTTCAAGGGATTTTGCAAATACTTGAACAGTGGCAGTTGCAAACAGTAGCTACATCTGAGTGCCTGATCCAGCACAGTAAGAAATGCAGCTCAGAGGGATGTTTAGTGCGCTGCACATCAAAACTAAATATATCATAATTACAGACTACTTCACTCTGTCACAGGGGGAGACAAACACTGCTTTCTCTGCCTGTCTGCCCACTCCCATGCCTGACACCACTTTTTTTTTATTTTTTTTTTCTTCTAAAAATGAAAAATAAAAACAAAAGCCTTTACTGCAATACTTTACTGCTGGGGTCAAGAACATGCTCCGGGGGTGGTGGCGGCAAAGAGGAACTACAGTGGAAATACAAACAGATACCTTCCTCCTAAAGGGCTTTGATGTGCCATTCCTAAGAAGGCTGGATTTCTTCCCTTTACAGCTTTGGGCCTGTGAAGACTTTACACTTTTTTTAACTTCTTTTTTTCTCCCAGATATCCTTTACGAAAGACCCTTTTCTGACCCTGCAGTAATAACAAACAGAAGAAAAATCCATGTGCCTTCTTATCAAAGCCATCTGCAGAATTTAAGCTTTCATTTAAAAATCAAAATTAAGCTTCTAGCCTTTAAAGGTCGTAGAGATAACCTTCTCTATGTGAACTGATCCACAGCCATCCTCTATTTCTACAGATGGATAACTCCCGTGTCACCTTTCCTTTGGGTCCACAATTGCTCCCTCTAGTCAAACTGACTGCCGGGGGAAAGCAGCTTCACAGATAATGGTGTCTTGCCTCCCCCAGGTGAAACAGCATCAGTTGTTCCCTACTGATGTTTAAAGCTGATGAGCAAAGTAAGGCTTTTCCTGGAATCTCCATAGATTCAGAGGATTCAAATGTGGACCTCTATAACAAAAACACATATCTGAGCTCAATACCTGGTGAGACAATACCACTTCTGGACTGATTCATCTTGTCAACGTCCTGTGTCTACAGGCAGACGCAGGGGCTTCTAGGTGGTACTCATCAGATCCATTTCAGACACTGACCTTACAATGAACTGCTCTCAAGATGGCTGAGGTTCAAATTCAGAATGGCTTTGGTGCATATACTTCTACTGGAGACGTAGCAGAGAAACGATTAGGGAAGATAGAGCAAAAATGACTGCCCTAGGTGATGGATGAGCCCCATCAAGGAGATGAAATTCTCCCAAGTCCTCAGTTAATCACAACAGTGAAAAACTTTCCCTTCTTTCAAACAATCATCACTGTGATCTTGACCACAGAAACATGCCTTGTTGGCCAAATTGGTAGCAGCAAGCATTCGTCCATCATGTTCAGTCTCTTATCTCCAAACGAGGTTCTTCTCTCCCCAGGGAGTAGAGAAGAAAAACCCCAAACAAATAAAAACAGACAGAGAGAGAGCTGACACATGCCCAAGTAATGACATACTGAGAAGAAAAAAAAAGCATCCATTCTGCCCCTGGTAGGCAACAAGTTCAAGAGGAGAAACAAGAAACTGATTTTATTTATCAGCAGCACAGAGAGTCATGATTATTAAAAATTTCATGAGGTCAACACAGGTAATCTTCATTCTACTTAAAGGCCATCAAGGGCCAGGATGAGCAAGTGGATATATGACTTCTAGTTTTCAAGGGCAAAAGCACGAAGTATAGCTGCCCAGTAATACGTTTTTCAGAAATAACCAAACCATTTGAAAGTCTCCAAGCCACAGATACACTACGTTTATCTGTAACTACTCTGATATTTAATGACTTTTCATCATAAGGAACAGTAATATTTCAAAGTAAAAGATTTTTCACATCAACTTTCAATTGTCGTATCTCGTCATGCTTGCACCAAGAAAATCACAGACACCAGCCTTCAGCGACTCTCCTGCGTGTATCCACATGGAGGGGTGAAGCCACAGACCAACATCCCCTTTGATAAAAATAAATGCCTTAAGATCCTTGCTGCTGTGTCTTTTTGCAGAGACTGAAGCCTCCTCTGATCTCTGTTCAGTGTTTGCATTGCTGGCACTAGAATATGATAACGGCCTTTTTGGTTATACTCATTTTGGAGACAAATTTTCTTCTTTGCTTCTCCTTTCATGCCTCAGAGGATTGAATTAGCCCTTTTTGCTAAAGCACTGCAATGAGAGATAACCTCTTCACTTTTAATACCTTCAGCTATCTTTACGTCATCTGCAAAGACTTCATACCACAATCTAGGTTGTTGCTAAAAATACTGAGCAGTGTAAGTCCAAGATATGCTTCCAGAAGCACTACACAGAAACAACCTCCTCACTGGTACCATTTTCCTACAAGGTTAATCAAAAGATTTGGTGACACCAAGTCCAGTACTTCAGAGAAATGCAACTATCCCGTAACAGCAAACTTGTTGCTATTAACCACGTCTCTAAATCTTGGATTGGAAGAAAATTTCTTTGTAGATGTAATATTTTAATAATGCAGGGATATCAAGGGAGCTTTTATTTATCTAAAAAAGCAATGAAGTATGAAAGGAGATGCATAAAAGGGACTTCAAAAAAAAATAGTGCCAAAAAGGAGCATATATGGAACTGTTGTGTTCTAGCACAAAGCTCAAAGAATCACTGAGCAATGTATCATTTCCACTATTCAGAAAGATTAAGAGTGGTCCTTATGGGTCTTGAATTCTTTGACTTGATCAGAATGAGTAATTCTACACCTATGTTAACAACAATAAAATGCATTTGGAGTAGGTTTGTAAAACAAAATAATTAGTGCTGAGGACCGCAAAGTTATGCATTAGGGATCCCATTACCATCAAGTCTGCATTAGGGAGACTGCCATCCAATCTACTCACATAGCTGCATGCCACTAGGTGCACCTCTTCCAGATCAGTTCTCCAAAATCATAGAATCACAGGGGTTGGAAGGGACCTCAAGAGATCACTGAGTCCAACCCCCCTGCCAAAGCAAGTTCTCTACTCCAGGGTCACACAATTTCTTTCCCTGTTAAAGAATTCAGTGCAACTTCTACTTGGCAATCAAAGCCAGTTTGGGTTCTCTGAGACCATTCCCCAACCTAAAGAAAAATCCAATCAGTGGGGGCAAGCAGATCAGCTTCCAAAATCTATCTTGATCCAAACAGATCCATGAATGTGGTGGGATCTTTGAGCTGTGTCTACAGCTCGAAGAGTTAAAAGGAAGATTACGAAGACGTGAAAGGTAAGCAGAGCTCACTAAAATAACCAGATCATTTTATGAGTCAGGAAAAAATGTTCTTCACTGGTGTCATGTTTTCAGGCTGACTCTACTGACAAAATACAAAGCTCTTAGTAGCAGACCTAAGTAGGAGAACTTCATTAACACATCCATCAGCAAAAAAAGGACCTAGAGAACACAATGGGAACCATGTCAGCCAGTGCAGAAACACTGGGACACTGCCTCAGATATTGAACAGTATGGTCAGTTCACATCAAGATCACAGAATCATAGAATGACAAAGGTTGGAAGGGACCCTAAAGACCTTTTAGCTACAATCCCCTGCCATGGGCGCCCCAGGGTCCCATCCAACCTGGTCTTGAGCATCTCCATAGACAGAGCATCCACAGATCTCTAGGCAACCTGTGCCAGGGCCTTACTGCCCTCTGAGTAAAGAATTTCTTCCTAATGTCTAACCTAAAGATATCAAAATCCAAATACTTTTGCCTGAGCTTGTGGGAATTATGGTTGTTTGCATCATGTGGATGCCTCAGGACACGTCCGAGTGCTCAGTCTCACAGCTCAGAGCTTCCTGTAACTAACATGTAGCAGAGGAACGTGGTGAGACTCACCACAAAGTGCTCAATGCAGACGAAAACCAAGCATAAGGCACTTGGACTATAGCTCCCACAAAATAGCACAATATGTCTAAATATTCTTCCCTTAGTTTTTGGCCAATTTTTATTTTTTTTAATTTTTTTTTTTCCTAGTATTCTTTTGTCTGAAATTGTTTGAGCTATGGCCAATGTATTCGATTATGCCTATTTTTACCACAAACAAAAAAAGCATTATACATGGAGCAGGGCACAATGCTTTTTTCTTTTTTGGCTTTCAAAACAACCATTTTCTCCATTAGATCACATTTGTTAGCTTTACACTTGAGGAATAAATAGCAGATGACATTATGCTGCAGTATGCATTTGCTTTATCCATTTGTGTATCTACTGCAAGGAAAATTTCATCGGTGAACATTTCCCCAAATGCTACTCTTCCCCAGAACTGTACTTCACACCCTGGATAGGATGTACCCCTTATGACTGGAGATAATCCCAGACTGTTCTCTGTGACTGGAATGACCCTTGCACACAGTCTTTACAGTATTAGGAGGGTCTTTATTTTATTTTATTTTTTATTATTCAAAATGTTGGCAAATTTGTCAGCGTTCCTTTCACCCACTGCTTCTTAATCAAGTGGAAACAAACAGGCATGGGTAAATATAAAACAAAAATACATTTAAACAATTCCCACAGGAACGTCATTGGAAATCAGAAGAAAACAACAAAACCCACAAGCGAACAAAAATCAGATTTGTCCTGCCATTAGAACTCTTTTGCTGCTCTGTGACACAGTACAATGCAGAAATCTTTTCTAAACAAATGTGAAAGAATAACTACAAAAACCCCACAGAAAGCAAAAAAAAACCAGCACAGAGCAACAGCCTCCAGGACCTTCACAAAGAAAGCCAGTGGGAGCAGAGCTGGCACTGGCCACCACCCAGGCACAGCTTTCTGCCACAGCAGCTCTGAAGGCTTTGACCTTAAACAGTCAAAAACATAAAAAAATAAAAACCCTGGGTTTCGATTGATGGGCAAGGCTCTGGGCAATTGCACTGCAGCCAAGCTCCTGATTTCTTTCAGGCCAGCCTGCTTTGTCCTACAGCACTGGGTCTGTCTGGACAAGGGCACTGCGAAGGCACTGCTGTGTGTTATGAGGTGGCTGTGGTGCCTTCTCCCTGCCCCTCCCCACCCAGCACCAGGCTCCTGGTCCTCAGCAGAATGACTCATCAGTCTTCCTTCTCTCAAGCCATGCACCTTTCCACCCATTCTGCTCCAAAGAAGCCCAAGATAGATACTTCTCTTCAGTCCCTGTCACCAGCACAAGAGAGGATGGGTTAAAAAACAAGGGGATGCATGACAGCCTCCTCAAGGTCCAGTCCAAAACAGCAAACGCAATTCCTCCAGGAATACAGGCATGCATATTTAAAAACAAAAAGAAAAATGCTGCCAAGCAAAACATTTTTGTGCATGCACACACTGCTCCATGTGGGCAGGGAGTGAACCACACAGGACAAATTTTGTCCATCCCTCTTAATGCCCAAGCTTATCGTTGTGAAAGCAATGAGACAGCTGGGCCAGATGATCAAAGGATACATTATTAGGGCATCACCACTGATGTCTAAAGCAAACACAGTGGGACCATATCTCTGATTTAGATTGGAGGGAAAATGCCTTTACAGCAGGAAACCTAAACCCAAACAGTGGGTAACTTCCCATGGATCTGTACTTCTTGCAGCATGTGTTTGCATACTGTATCATCAGACTAATTAAGTCTTTCAGCCAATATATTGGCTGAGGGTTTTGCGGTGGAGAAACAAATAAATGGGAGGAGAGGAAAGGGCTCCATTCATTTTTGTTAGGATGTCTAATGACTTTTGCCATCAGAGAAATATAAACAGCTGTATCAGCATGATACAGAGATTAGATCTAAAATATTCTTTGGAATGCAAAACAAAAAGATTCTCACAAAGCTCTGGATTTACACATGTGGAGCAAGGCTTGTCGTGCTGCCCAAACAAGTGGTATTTGGTGGAGGAAAGGTTCGTGACAGCACTCCTCTCTAAGACAGCAAAGACAACTCTCTACTCTTCAAGTAAGGAATACTGCTATCACACCTGGAGCATAAGTTATTTTTCTCTTTAAGAACCAGCTGAGAAAGCAAATAGCTCATCCTTAAAAGTTTGTTCCTCAGTGTAATGAATATGAAACAAGTTTCATTGGTCTTTAAAATGTTTTTGGTGGTGGCATTGGTTTGTTTGTGCGTTTACTTTTTTCTTTTTTTTCTTTTCTAAACAAATATTCTAATGCTGTCAATATTCATTTTCTGTTAAATGATCAGTGATCCATTTAATGTCACCTGGCATAAGGCAGAGCTGCCTTAGGAGGCACTTGTTGATGGCTGTATTTAACACAGGTTTAGTATTGGAGTCTGCACTGATTCCTTCCCCTCCTTGTCCGACGTGCCCCAGAGCAGGGTAACTGACAAGCTATTATCTGCTTGCACTGCTTTTTATGGAAACACGACTTGCAGTAAATATGTGCATGGCAGGAGTCTTGATTAACATTTTCTTACACCATCTTAACATTGGTATTAAGAATTTTTTTTAAGTCTCAAGAACCACGCATCACCTCTCCTACCTTTCTTACAATTCAATGTCATCCCACGGCATGACAATGTCAAAACCTTACTCTTAGCAGCACACAGAACCACAGCCAATCAGTGCTGTCAAACCTGTCACTCGTGCCTGAGAATAAGAGAGAACTGCAAGGCAGTGCTGAGCCTCAACAGCTGAATGTTTACAAAAATGTTCATTAACTTTTCACCTCTGTGCCTGGAAACAGCCTCATGGTTGATGTCTGCTGCACTCTCTACTTCTATCTGCTGATCCATGCAACGAGAGGGGACCAGTTTTGAAAACTCATCAACCTATACC
The DNA here is from genome assembly GCA_013399175.1 of Odontophorus gujanensis. NCBI lineage: Eukaryota > Metazoa > Chordata > Aves > Galliformes > Odontophoridae > Odontophorus > Odontophorus gujanensis. The sequence continues at coordinate 222,497 of VXAB01004610.1, read as the reverse complement.
ATCATGACAAAAGTATACCCAGTGCCTCTAAGAGAAAAGTTAAATTTGCAACAGTTTTCCACAGGAACTGATGTTTCAAGGCCCCAGCCAACTAACTACAGTGGAAACACCATCATGACCCAAGTGTCCTTTTACCCATGCAGGGCTCCCATCTCCCTTGCACTGGAGAGCCTCACAACAGCAAATGTATTCGAACCAACAAGAAAGGCTTTTATCACTGCTAACAGACTAGAAGTACAAATCCTATACATATGTGGTATCAAATTCCCTCCAAGACCAAGAGGAGCTTCCTCTATACTTTTCAGGATCTGGATCTACACGATTTGCTGAAAAGTTTCTGACGTTCCATTAATAGGGTAAGAAATAGAGTGGTTTCCATATACTGAACACTGCCTGTGCACCACCCATGATCCAAAACTCTGCCCCAAATCAGTTCATGGATCCTCTCTACCATACCCATGAGCTGGCCAAAGGAGAGAGATATAAAAGAGCCAGAGGTCTGTCTAATCACCATAAGCAGGGATGTGTTAGGTGACAAAATCAGTCTACCCATGAGGTGAGCTAGAAACTGCCTTAATTAATCAGAGAATGATGACTTCATCCTCCTTCCCCATGAGGATGTTACAGGACTTCAGACTAGAGTAATATTTCTGTGTGGAGGACCACAGAACTCAAGAGTCTCCATGAGGAGAAGAGGAGGCTCAGGGGAGACCTTATCGCTATCTACAGTGCCCTTAGAGGAGATTCTGGAGAGGTGAGGGTTGGGGAGCCTGCTGTATTCCCTGACCAGCCAATACAGAACTTACATTAACATAGATTTAAGCAGGAAATAAAGTTATGACGTCATTCTATGATTCTGTGATCTGTAAGCTGTAAACACTGTCTTTTCTTTTTCTTCAGTGTCTCAGCTCTAGAAGAAGAAGGACACTGTAGAATACAACTCTGCAGAGTGTCCTTAATACAGAACGGTCAATCAGTCTGTTCAGGGGATCTCAATTTTGAATAGAAAAAAAAAACACACAAAAACAAAATAAAGTGTAGAGTCTTGCACCTAGGGAGGAATATCTACATGCGCTGGTACAGGCTGGGGGATGAGCTGCTGGAGAGGAGCTCGGAGGAGAGGGCCCTTGTGTGCCCTGGTGGATGACAGGTTGGCCATGAGCCAGCAGCGTGCCCTGGTGGCCAAGAAGGCCAATGGGATCCTGGGGTGCATTAACAAAAGCATGGAGGTGATCCTCCCCCTCTACTCGGCCCTGGTGAGGCCTCACCTGCAGTACTGTGTCCAGTTCTGGGTTGCCCGGTACAAAAAAGACAGGGATCTGCTGGAAAGACCCCAGCAGAGGGCTGCAGAGATGATGAAGGGCATGGAACACCTCTCTTACGAGGAAAGGCTGAGAGACCTGAGTCTGTTCAGTCTTGAAAAAAGAAGACTCAGAGGGGATCTGATCCATGTCTATAAATATCAAAGGAGCAGGAGGCAAAGGGACAAGGCTGAACTCTTCTCAGCAGTGTGTGGTGTTAGGATAAGGGGAAATGGCCACAAACTGAAGCACAGGAATTTCTGCACAAATGTGCATAGCAACTTCTTCGCAGTGCAGTGACAGAGCACTGGCACAGGCTGAACAGAGAGGTGGTTGGAGTCTCCTTCTCTGGAGATGTTCAAGACCCACCTGGATGCCTACCTGTGCAACCTGGGCTAGGGAGCTGCTTTGGCAGGGGGATTGGACTGGATGATCTCTAGAGGTCCCTTCCAACCCCTACAATTCTGTGAAAATGTGTTTTTGAATGAAAACTCAGAATACCATGTATCAGAACTAAAACCTCTATTTGGTGTTGGTTGTTTATTCCTACATTATCTGTTTGCGTAGGCGATGTTGGATATGTATATAAAGAACTGTCGTGCCTTATTAAATGCCATTTTCTACATCCCCATATTGGTGTCTGTGTGGAGGTGGCCTTAGCAGGGGGAGATCACTAGCCCCAGCGGCCCGGACTTTCCAGAACGGAGACAACAACTCAACATAATCAAGAAAAGATGTAAAATAGTCAAATAAAGACCATGAATAAATAATCTATATGGGTACCAAAGCACCAAAGAGTACCATGAAACACAAGTGAATCATGCTAAATGCAAGTTCTTCCTGGTTAATCTAAACAAATAAATCAGAAACCTCTCTAAAGTTAAGGTAATCATTTGGTGTCAGTAGTAAATGTTTCAAACTTTCTTTATCTGGAAAAGTACTCCACAAAGAAGATGTAACTATTCAGACTGCATGTTGTACTGTAAGATCTTAGGCTTCTACAAAATGGAAAACACTGTGTACATACAGCATGTGGCCAAGTGAAATACCACCTACCAGCTAACCTGCATGATGCCCAGACAGGACATCAACACCTGCTCTACAATTGGTTTATACCGTTCTCAAAGTATCCACTCCCAGTTGCCATGGGAGACCTTTCAAACAAGTGCAAACAAATGGAAATAAAAAGTATGTTACTTTTCATTGTGTAAATGAAATTATGTGAAGTAGAATGATTGATGGAATCATTACAAAATCAGCTCCAAAGAAATATTGTTGCTGCTCTGCATGGTTGTTTTTTTTTCCCCCTCAAAGCAAGCTTCAATAGATAATTTAGTTGGTTTCTCCCTACACTTTCCTTTTCTTTTTTCTTTTTTTTTTTGTTTAAATCCCTTGGGGCAGAGCCAAGAATCTCAATGTGCCACAATAATCACGGTTACTTATTTCCAACATGTATCTGTAACATCATATCATATCAGCTCAACCTGGCATCGACATGGCGCTCCTCGCCGATGAGCCTAGTAAGGAATCCAATCTGTTCCTCATTATGTGATGCTAGGGAGATAGGGAGGGTAAAAAATGGAAAGAAGGGAGAGTTAACCAGGCAGCAGTGAGCAGAATGAGATATCAGGAATAAGAGGGTCATGACAGAGAGAAGTGTGAAGGAGAAACACGTTTCTGGGACACAGAAAGAGAGAGAAATAAAGATAAGGTGAAGCAATGACAAACTGGGATGGCTGAGAAGGAGAAAAACATGGCAGCCTGAGTCAGAGGAAGTGTTAGTGAGAAATGCTGCTGAAAACAAACCCTCTCGTAATGGAGTCCCATTCCTCCATAAAGTGTAGGCTTTCTGAGTATGTCTTCACAGAGCTTTGCTGAGATAATAACAATAACAATAATTTAAAAAGAAAAATCAACAGAAAACAAAAACTTTCAGGGTAGGTGAAAAGAACTCCTACACCACCTCACTTCCAAAAGGCCATGATTTTCTCTAACTGCAAGTGAGTAATCAGGTTCCCCCCAGGGCAAATTGTTAGTGAAAAACCAGAACTAAGCAAGCAAAGGAACACCTGCTTAATGAGTGCATTTGCTTTTCCAAAAGAGCTGGCATGTAGGTAACATTACACAGAGCCGCAGCAGAGTTAAGGTGTAGGCGTGAGTTTACACAGTCAATTAAGCATAATTTAATAACATTTAAATAATTAATAACGAAGCATTTTAATTGCATACAATCCTATGCTGTGGAATGTTGGGCACCTCACAAAGCCCAACATGCAAACATCAGGCAGCCAGTGTGCTCAGGATATGTGCAGCTGCCTCTGCCTGTGCTCTGGACACGGCGTGCAATTAGTTTAAACCATATCATTACTTCGTTTATTTCCTGCCTCTTGAAGAGCACAAAATGGTTACAGTTCCTGAGATGATCATTAAGGTCTCTTCCATCCCAAGTTCTTCTTTGACTCTAAAAGAAAGGAGCCATTCAACATCCATTGCACTGTGGACCACCTAACGTATCAAGGCAGAGGAAATAAGATGACTGTCAAAAAGGAGCAGCCAGGAAATTGCACCCGCATGATATCAAAAGTTTGGTCTCATTTGAACCTATGTGTGCCTCTCTATAGGTATAGAGATACATCACATGTGGACACGGCACTAAGGGACACGGTTTACAGATGGGATGTAGTAGACGAGTTGATGGTTGGACTTGATGAATTTAAGGTTTTCTCCAAGCTAAACGATCCTATGATTCATCCAAGAGTCATCTCCAGAGGGCTCCATGCACAGCACACAGATTCAAAGACCATTCATTCCTCAGCCACAAGCCTCTTTCTTTTTCCTTTTTTTTTTTTTTTGATACAATAAGGAAATCCAGATGCTTCATTTCGGTTGCCTGCTGGAGCACCACACATACTGTGAAGGCTTTATTTAGCTATCAGAAGAATGTAAGTATGTCTCTGGTCTCTATGCTTTCAAGTCTCTCAAAGATTTCTAAAGCAGTTGCTGACTAGGCTTGCCATATATGGCTTGCATGATGGTGTGATTAATACAAGTTTCCTTGGAACTAGCTCAGGTTGGTTTCCACATCTCACAGCCAATTAATCAAGAAGCAGTAGAAGCCCTTTTGGGCTGGAGGATGATACACACAGGAGATTTTGAGCAGACTGGAAGATAAGGGCACTGAGAGATGCCTGAGGGAGTTGCATTGACGAAGAGCAATTATTTAACTCCTTTTGGACACCACTGACCTTCTTATGGCAGCTGTGTCTGGATACAGTGAGACGCCAGGTCACCTAAATGTGTAGAAGCATCAAAAACCACCAAACCCAAAATTTAAAGGTCATCTGCACCAATGTGCACATATAAGCAAGCTGGAAAGGAAGAGAAAGGACATCACGGATAACTTGGGAAGTAGTATGGATAAGCATTTGCTGTTAAATCCAAAGTGTTTAAGTTCAGAAAGCTATCAAATCACATGAGTTCATCTGTATATCAAAAGTGAGTATACGCCTCCTAGCCATTACTGTACAGAGCCTAGGAATCTGTCATTCACTGATGCATAGTTTTGTTGGGCTAAAACGAGAGCCAGGAAGACAGCCAGTAACTTGTTTAAAGAGAGAAAAATCCAGCACTTTCAATAATAATTCGTTCCAATGGACTGCAACTGTTAAAAATGCATCTCACTTTCTACATGAATTTGCCTGTCTACCACTTTCAGACCCCAATTTCTGCTCTGCCTTGGATTGAAGAGCCCTTTAGTGCTTAATGTTTTCTCTCCTTGATGGTCCTTAATGCTCACAGCGAAGAACTAGCTATTTCAGACAATTTTTCTTTCAAAGCTTGTTATTTTAGAGTAACTGCATACCAAAGTTAAGAATCACAAAAAGTGTCTAGACCAGTGAATTCCCCGTGACAATGTGCTTACCAAGCAGGATTATTAGCTAAAGCTCAACTTAGCTGGTCAGCTGTGTAATAGTGTCTTGTTTATCTAACACTGTTACCAAAGGCTTCACAAATTGCCTGTATAAAGTCTGCCCATCACTGAAATCATCCTCTTCTTCACTGCAGGCTGGCGGCTGTTAAACAAGGCTGAGCAGCTCTATGATTGTGAAGGCAGAGCTGCAGCCAGCCTACAGCACTGGGACCTTTTCCTGGCTGCCTACTGACAGCTCTGTTCCGCCTTTCAGGGCTGCTCCTTGAATAATGCTAACTGTCACAGAAGGTATTATATTCCAGTGTAACAGCACTCTAAAACCAAGGTGATATTTTAACCTCACTACATACCAGTTGGACAGGGGGAAAGACTGCTTTGATTGCTATTTACATTAAATGCTACATGGACAACAGTGTTACGGAGTTGCATGCACAAATCCATGGTTGGTGGGGCCAGTACCACCACCTGTTGTTACACTTGCCCTAAAAGCCCTTACACAAACACAGTTCTTAACAGCTTACTTGCTACTTGTCCAACAGTAACCACTCAGACTGAGATTTTCCAGGCCAGGCTGTCTGCATCACAGTTGATCCTTTCAAATTTTTTTACTGAAGGCAGTACAATCACTGTATTACAACTGCTAATAAATCAAACCTGTCTCACAATTTCCACTGCTCTTGAGTTTGGGAAGATGGACTTGAATTTGGCAAGGGAGAAGCCTTCATGTCAGAGCTGTATTTGCTTTTCTCTGCTCAAATGCTGGCTTTCTCTCCCAAATTACAAGTGTTCCAGAAGCTGTTGCTCCCAAATGTTTGCTGCTTGTTTCCCAAAAGCAGTACCACTGCACTCTGGATGTGATGCACTCTGTATCAAACAGGATCCTCACACTACTGCTTGTATTGGCTGCACCAGGCCCAAGCACTTTGTATTGTTGTGCGTTCAGACAGGAAGGATATCCACATTAATTTATTCAGAAAAGTTTTGGGGATGCTAACTGTCCTCGGGAATGGGACAACCAAGGATCTACATACATACAGGGGCATAAGAGGCTGGAGAGTGGTCCAGGGAAAGGAATATAGGGTTCTGATTGAGGGCAAGTGGAGTGTGAGTCAGCAGGGTGCCCTGGGAGCCCCACACGGCCATGATGCGACAGGAGGGACTGTCCCCTCTGCTCTGCACTGGACGGCCTCACCTCCAGCACTGAGTGCAGTTTGGGGCACGATAACATAAAAAGGACATAGAACTATTACAGAGTATGCGAAGAAGGGCAATGGAGACGGGCCTGGAGGGAAAGGTGTGTGAGGAGAGCTGAGGTCCGTGGTGTGCTGAACCCGGAGCAGAGCGGGCTGAGGGGAGGTCTCATGGCAGCTGCAATCTGGCTCTTTTATAAGACTGCGAGAACATTTTTTTTTTTAAATACAACAATAAGGACATATTAGTGTTTTGAACTTTATCTGCCTAAACCTACAAGCAAGTTGTGTTTGCTTTTTACAGTGACACATTGTTTTCTAACAAGAAGGCAGAATTATCTGATAGGAAACACAGCTAATGTAGCACAAGCGAGTTATTAAATGGAGTCCAACTGGGCACATGATGAGGAATCCCAAAACCACAATTCAAAGGGTGAACCACCACCATGCAACTGAGCATAATAACCTGCTTGCAAGGCTCTGAGACTACATGCAACATAAATAACTTCAAATCAATTGAGTTACTGTTTCTTGGCAATTTGATAGAAGGGAGAAACAGTGTAATTGGCAATCAAGCACTCCTTTGGGAGCTTCCAACCAGCCAGCTGGATTTGTAAATGCATGGTAATCTGCCGGGACAAATCCTGCAGCTGCTTTAACAATGGTGAAAATTGCACATAGGGTGTAAATTACTCCAAACATGGATGTAAGCAGCAACGCACTACCATTGGCATGTCACAGAAATGCTACTCTTGTCCCTGGATGTAAATACAAACCTGCTGCCTCTCCCCTGCCAAAACTGGGCTGAATGCAATCAAGCACAGAACTACTCACCCTTCACTTGCTAAGCAGCAACTAAATATAGCTCAGGGATGAAGACACTGTCTGCATGATTAATTAGCTGGCTTCTTTATCTAACTTCAACCTTTACACACTTATCTATTTATTAAATCAATAGGCTTATGTATAAAGGCAAGTCTGTTAGCTTAAGTCACTATATATAGACATGTTTTCAGTGTAGAAGCAAATAATATGGGCGAACTTCAGCAGTCAGATGGAAAAAGAGTCTAGGAGTGAGGGGGAAACATTCTCAGCTCAGCTCAAAAGGACATGTACTGCTGCAATCCTTTAAGTATTGTTTCAGGGTTTTCTTTGAAAAGAATACCATTTCAATTGAGATAATAATGTTTGCATTCCTGGGAATAATTCCCTTCTAGTACCGACTGCCTTTACTTGATAAACATAAAAGTTAGTTAATGTCCCATGCCATGATGGAAGATGAACTGGAAGTGACCTTTTTTGCTTGCCAATCAGGCTGATTGGATGAATAAATTCTACAAGAAATTCTATTCTAAGAGAAAATTGCTTCTTGATCATGATTGCATCTCAAAACCATCTGAGCAGCCATTTCAGGTACCTGACTGAGGAGGATGGCACTGTGTCCTGAGAGCTTCTCTCATTTCCTTCTAGCAGGTGTCCAGACAAGTGTTTAAAATTATGCACTTAACTTCCAAACAGATAATGCCAGGTGAGATGAATCTCACCTCATGTGGTCCCTACAGGATGCTGATTCACAGCAACTCTGACAAGAGGGCAAACTTTCCAGAGAGCATCACCTATGAGTTTCACTGTTGTGGATTCCTGACAAAAGCCTCACTTTTACATAGAATCACAAAGGTGTCTGCTGTCTCTCTTTATCCATTTATCTTTTCTGTCTGCTTGGATAAGGAGACAGGGTGCTAAATCCTAGTCTCACCACTGTTCAGCTGTATCTTGAGAAGTGTTTGAAGTCATTCACAAAAACAGACCTTGCAGCTGTAGAGACAGGTGTCCCACAAATAAATCTCCCAAGGCAGCTAGGAGAAGCTGTGGGACGCCCAGTGGCCCGGCCAGGCCATTATCTCCTGACTGCTCTCTGTTAGTCTGATACCTGCATGGGGCATTAGATTTCAGGGGGCTTGCAAGCCAAAAAAGGTCAAATACAAGCAGTTTAGGAAATGTGCCCAGCTGAAAATTACTGTAGGACTGACAGTTCATAAGCAACAGGAATGGTAGGACGAAAAAATCCTTCCCCCGTAAATGAAGAAACAATATAACAAGTAACCTGCTCTATGCGTTCCTGTTCTCATAAAGAACACATGCTCCAGGAAGCCAAATTTTCTCTGACCCCATAAAAGGTTGCTCTCCACGTTAAACAAGGCAAACGAACTGTACAAATGCAAAATAACTTCTGGAAAACAAAATAAACAAATCTGGTTTAACATTCTCTAAGGAAGCAAAACCCTGTAGTCCATGTCAGTTCCAAAGGCTCAGAGTAAAAGTAGCTGTCTGTAGGTGTAACAATGCAGCAACGCGGAAACTGAAGATGACTTTGTTATTCCTGAGCCATTTGAGAAAGATTGCTTCATTCTGCATCTGGCCCGAGCCTGTTAGCTGAACGTCTCTCAACAAAAGTACTGTAATATCCACAACAAGTGAGTGTTGTAGAACTTGAACAGACAAAACAGTAGAAAATATAACGGGAAGTGAAATAGAGCACTTTTTCCCCAGAGATGGCTCTATTACAGCTTTCAGTAGTGCAAAAGACCACAGAACTACTTCCTTTCTCCTGGTTATGATTAAATGCTAACTTAGAAAAATGTACCAGAAAAAGTAAGTTCCAAGAGTTGAGAAAAGACTCAGAGCTGGGAAAAGACACCGATGGTCCTAAAGCTAAGGTCCAAATCCCACCACAATCAATATAAGCTGCTGCCTTCCTTTGTTTATGCTTTCTCTTTCTTTCCTGTGTTTGTACCTTTCCTTAGTTTCTTTCCTGGCAAGTGCCCAAATGGTCCTGCCTGAGCCCACATCTCCCTGGAAGGCCTCCAGCCACTCCTGTTTTTTGCTTTGCATCACCTTTCCCATGGTGGAAAGAACAGGTCCGTTAATCTCCCTTGGCCAGCCAGGTGGAGGTCTGCAGGAGCAGCACGCTGGGCTCCCTGCTTGCTTGCAGAAGGGATGCAGATGTTGGTCCCCAGTGCCAGGTGTCCATTTACAAGGTTCAACCAGGCGTGTCTTAGGGATGCACTCAACAAGCACACGTTGAGATATGTGTCTTGGACTCTGTTAAGTAGGGTGTAAACCAGCAGGCATTGGAGATGAGGTGAAAAACATGGGAATTAATTTTTTCATCTGTAGCAAGGATGGATATTGTTCTACAGACCACTGCAGAGCAACTCCAGGAAGGAAGCTCAGGCACTGCTGCAATCTCAACCCAGGAGTCTCCTGAGACAAGGAGCAAGAAAAGAGCTCCCTCGAAGACCTTGAAGGAGAAGGGAGTGGGACAAGACACTTGATTTTTGGCTATGACTAATACAGAATGCAGAACATTTCACACCCAACTTGGAAGAGAAAGAAAAAAAATAAAATAAAAGATCCATTTGTCTCCATTAACAACCATATATACAGCACTTCAGCCTTCTCTCTGACTAATGCTGTGATTAAAAGGTATATAAAAAGAGCTGGGATTTCACATTTGAACCTGAACAGCAGGGATAGAAATTGTCTCATTTTATCTGTTTAAAGATTAGGAAGTCTACTGTAAGGTAATCATTTCAGTTCCTATTATAATTTGTGAAGAAACAGACCCCCTATGTGCACCTTCAAAACAACTTTTTGACTTACAACATTAAAATACAGTGCATACTGTTGCTGCTAACTTCAGAGATGATAGCACGAACATTCCCGGACTCTCAGTATGGTGGTTATTCTCTAACCAGAGAATGTATGACATTTACTGGTAGGAAACAGCATCAAGTGGAGAAACAAGGATAAGTTTGGGATATTTCCCCCAAAATGTATTGTGGTTTGATGTGCTTTCTCTGTTTCCTTCCTCTCTTCCTTCTTTCCTTTTTTTCTTTAACTAAAACTGCAACTAATTCAATGAACCTGGTAAAATCAGCTCCTACCTTGAACATATTTCTGTGTCTCCAAGCCACTAAACATCTGGGACTAGACTGAACATAGCCAACTAACATTCCTGTTAGTCAATTGCCTTTCACCTTCTAGAAACTTCTGCAGAGGGACAAAATAATAATAATAATAATAATAATAAAAACAAACTATCAGAGCTCCCTTCTTGACTAAGAGGATGAGCCTGAACAATCTCTGAACTCAGACTTTCATTGCACAATGCCAAATGGACTGTGAAATTGTTTACCTTAATGGACAGTGCTGGTTTCTTTTAGAAAGCGAATGAAATTTATTGGGTAATCTAAACCAAAATCACTGGTTTTGGATTCATTTGCAGTGAAATTGCTTCTGTCATTTTTTCGTTCACATGGGTGACAATTCACCAGAGAAGGGGAATTTTCAGCAGTCACATCCTCACCTCTGTGTAAGTCCCTATAGAAATATATGGAATCACCACCTCTTTTAGAAAAGGACTGCATCTGGACAGGAGCAGTTACACATTGGTCTGACCCAGAGCCTACAAACCACAAGCAGGGTTATGGCAGTGACAAATGGGGTTACAGGTCATCCAGAATTCAATCTCACTTGATGTTTATGTTAGTATTAAAGTAACATCAGGCCATAATAGAAAATGATTCAGAAACTGCTGGACAGAACTCTAAAGCACAGGATCCAATATCCCTTCCAGAATTGTTAACATCAATAATGATAAATCTTTGTAGTCTTAGAAATCCCCTTTAACATACAGGATACCATCAAATCACTTCCCGCAAGTTATCAAGCTGATATCAGATGGCAACATTATCAGCCCAGGGCTATAAATGAAAAAGTCTGCTTCCACAAACAATGCCATAAGCCCTCATACATTTCTTCAAATCTCTCTTCGGAAAACACTGCCAGAACCAATCATGCAACACACGACAAGTACACAGCACGCGGGGAGAAATCCTCCTCCAGAAACACAGGCACTTCCCTCAAACTTCTAAAACAGACAGTTGCAGCATTTGGGTTCTTCTTTATTTTATTTTATTTTTTGTGGGAACATAAGAGGAAAAGAAACTTGAGATTACCAAAACTGCTATAAATACCAGATGGAGAAAATAAGGCGCATTGTAAAAGATAGAAGGAAAAGACAGAAAACAGGAAAAACTCCAGGATAAATGACTGCCTCATTCTCCACCCATCCTGACTGTCCCACGGCAGCGAAATATGGGCACCCAGGAATCTCACAGTGTGAGGAACAATGAAATAAGAGATCAGCTGATTTGCAGTATAATGCGAATGCCACAAACAGTACTCTCCAACTTCTAAATAAACAAATCAAATCCAAGGAAAATGAGACGGGAAGCATTAATGCTCTCTGCTGTTTATTCACACATTATTTATGCAAACAGTTTATAGAACATATCTGAGATGCTCTACAGGCTTTGCTCTTAAATCCATTTTCCTTTCTAATTAAAAGGAAATAATATATTTTAACTCCAAATCCATCTAAATTAGGGTCTTAATCTGAAATCCACCATAGAAAAAAAAATCAAGCCTTTATCTTGAAATCTACTCTAACAGAAGCTCCTTTTGCAGCTTACAACATTCATACACGAGTGGGAGATGGGGAGAGAGAGATTCCCCCTTCTCCCATCCCAAGAGACAAATCCATAGAACAAAGCTTTTTCTCAACAAAAACACTGTAAGTTCCTACAAAAGAGAGTCAAATTCTCTGGATATTATCAAACCTCTCTGTACTGAAATTATCTTTTCTCTTTTATAATCTCAGAAGTATTAAACCACTGCCACATTTTACTGAGGCTAAAATAATGCAAAGAGTCAGCTCCTAATGCACTGAAAGTTACAGCAAGAAGAAAATGCAGTGAAAAAGAAGAGGTAAGGTCCATTCAAAGCAGACAGGTGCAGTCCCAGGAGCAGAATGGGAAAATCTGCTGGACCTAAGCATGGAGCTTGTGAAAAAAGAGTTGCTCCTTGCCTTGATAGCTCAGAGTCCCCACATCTCACCACATGCATCCATAAGGTTATGAGATTTCTGGATGTTTTTCCCATCATGTTGCCAACACATGGGCTCCTCTGGCTGCCCTGCTCATGCAGCCATTATTTTGTTCTCCTTCTCTGGAGGTGTTCAAGACCCACCTGGATGCCTACCTGTTCAACCTGGTCTAGGGAGCTGCTTTGTCAGGGGGGATTGGAGTAGATGATCCCTAGAGGTCCTTTCCAACTCCTGTAATTCCATGATTATGTGATTCCGGAGCCCAGTTTTGTTCCCACCACGGACACACGGTGTTTCCTTTAGTCAGTTTCCTTTTGTCAGTTTGACTTGGACACACTACAGTAAGCTGAGATTAAGACTGTAGGCAACAGAAAAGCCTCAAAGCACAAATCAAAAAGTTTCCTGTCCCAACTTCCGAACGCGAGAGGCAAATGTTAAGAATGAAAACCAGTGACATTTTTTGAAATTCTGGAAGTCAGTTTGAATTTGATACAAGGTTATGATTTCTTTCCAACTACCCCACATGCCTAAAATTTTAGTGTCTTGTCCAATCTGGTTTGATAGACTTGCTTTGCAGCCACTGTAAAGAGACAGCTACTTCTAGAGGGCAAATCACCTGCAGCACCTCAGCAGGGCCCATTACAGAGGACATCAAAATGACTCAATGAGACAGCACGTCATTTCAACACCACCAATGTCAAGTGCATGCTGTACCATCTGACTGGCACAACACAATGCAAGGAAGTGTATCAAACATGCAGCACTCACTAGGCTGCAAACAGACTTTTCCTTGATGCATTATTCCTCACAAAGCCAGGGAGAGTTTTGGTCCTTCCGTTTCTCTAGGGTTAGCCTAGTCCAAGCTCATACTCAGGGAGAGAAAAGGGTATGAGAGATAAATACAAAGGGTGCTAACGCTTATCTCTGTAATACTGTGAAGAAATATTCTAGTAAATATGACAATTATTTCAGAGCAACTTCTAATGAACAACAGTTCAGCTGCTAAACAACATACACTGATTAACATTAAAACTATTATTATAGGCACCACAAATCACCTTTTCAGTTCAACTTCATAACTGTTTCTGTGGGTATGAAGGCAACCCACATCTTTGGAGACCATGAAAGTTTTGCTCCAACCTGTAGGTGCACAGTCTGGATCCCACTGCAGGAATCAGGTTAATGTTGTATACCCTGCACTCAGAAAGTGAGCAAACTGGGCTCTGGAAGGAAAAAACAAGAAGAAAATACTGTGAGATGACTAAACATGCTCAAGTAGGGCTTTCCACTCCATCAAGAGCACCACTGAGAGCCTGTGGTGCTGGATCAGCATGGAGACACCATGTGGAGCATCTATAATAGACTGGCAAGGAAAAAAAGAGGTGGATGGAGTTCTGTGTCAACTGGAAGAAAGTTGCAGTCACTGACTGTGATACTCATAGTGGACTAACCACAGCCAAACCAAAGCTTTACTTCACTTCACAAAACTTTACTTCACTACAAACCAAAGCCAAAACAAAGCTTTCAGCTTGGTTCTTCCTCACCATGGTAGCCCAGCTGAGTGGAATCTGGACAGGATGGGTGGACTACAAGACGGATAAATATCTATCTGATTTGATGGCCTCAAACAGTAGAGATCTATATCTTAAAGCATTTCTAGCTCATCACACATCCGTGGGATCATCATGATGAGGGTTCCTAAGAGGTCAGCATTGCCATTAACACTGTTCAACCAAAACCTGAATGTTGGGATAAAACACACCCTTATTAATTCCACAAACACCACCAATTTATAAAAAACATAGGGATTGTGGAGGACAGGGATGCTCTCTAGAGGTATCACAGTAAGATGGGATGATATGAAAATGGTTGACATGAACCTCCTTAAACTTCTACAAAGGCCAAGGTCAACTCCTGCACTGGGATGCAATGCTAAGACCTGGTGGGAGCAGCAGAGTAGAAAAAGTCACAGGAGTCCTGGTGGGCAGCAAATTGAGCATGAATCAGGGACGTGCCCACACAGTGATGCTGGCTGAACAAATACCGGGCTGATTTAAGTAAGCCAAGGGAAGTGCGGGATCTCACTGCAGTCTTCCCCACCTAAGGAGGGACTGTGGACAAGTCAGACTGCTGGAAAAAAAGGATGAAAAATTCCTGCTGGATGTAGGTAAAAGCTCACAGTTATAAGACTGGCTAAGTGTCAAAATAATTCCAACTATGCTGACTTAAAGCTGAGTTTGGATCAGGTTAAAGCAAGGGAATGGACTAGAGAACCTTTCAGACTGAAAGTTTCTGCAATTTTAAAATGTGTTTTGAAATACAGACTGCTGTATTCCTTGAAAGATCAAACCTTAAAACTGTTGCATATTTTCTCTCTTCATCTCTTTCGGGCTATGCTCCCCATCTACAATGTGGTAATAACACTAACATCAAGGACAGAAACCAACTCCACACTCAGATTTCTAACGATTCAAGATGCCCTCAAGGGACTGACAGATACGACAGAAATTATCCACGGACGAATACTTGTGTGCAGCTGAAGCAGGACACTGGGTAGGCTATGTTAGGGCATATTAAATGAACTTCTGAGGAAAGTTCAAGTGGGTTCAGTTGATCAAACACAAGTTCATATCCAGCAACTCCTGATGCCAAGACCACGTGTCTACACTTATGAGTCTGAACCTGGGGCTGATTCCTAACCATAATTTCCACATCCAATTAGGGTTGTGATGAAAACAATTTAAAAGACGGTGAGGAGTGAAAAGCAGCGAAGGAATTCCAGTACGTATAATGGAATTTATCCTGTCAGAGAAGACCCTCAAGAGCATTAAAATATGGAGAACTGAGATACAGTAAGTGAATGCTAAGGAAAAATGAACAGCCTCCAAGAAACTGTGCTTTGAATGAGCAAAATGATGCAAAAATACCCCTACTACTACTAATGATGATATAATTAATGAGCGTTGGATAACGCAAACTCACGATGGGCAGACTAGATTTGTGCAGGCATTTCCCCCGCTACTGAGTGTTTTAGCTTTGCCAACTTGATCACAATCTTTTCATGCACTTTCAGCGTGCAGTATTCCAGGTACATGAATACGAAAAAGTGGAGTTTTCAAAGACACTCAGCGTTGGATTAACATTTCTCTCCCTGAAGACCAGGGTGATTTCTTTATGCTCCTTACATCTTCCTCCCCCTCCTCCTCTCCCCAGCCTGAGATTTATAATGTCATTTTATACAGCCTTACTTTTTCTTCTTGAAATAATTCCTGCAGCTTTATGAATTATGTCCATAACATCATTTTCTGAATATCTATTTTAAGGAGTTTCTTTTGTCCTACTAGTTCACACAGAAAATTGGCTGAAGCTGGAAAAGCTCCAGTAAAATCCACATTCAGTTTCTCCATTAAGGCAAAAAAAATGAGTGCTTTTGCATATGCACTACCCTACAGTACAAACTAGCACACTGATGTGAAATACTGTCATTATTTTACAGCACTGCTCTGATTTCCTCCCAAATGCCCTAAAATGAAGGGTTTCTTCTGCGTACAAAATGCAAGGACTGGAACTTCAAAATGGTAATTCAGTGGCACTTAGGTCTTTTTATTATTATTATTTTATCTCCTATCATTTTAAATAACACCAACTGACAACAGCTCGACATGCTGAATGAATCCAGATGCATTCGCTGACTGAAAGAAATCAGAGAGATGGAAAGTAGCAAGAGACTGGTATTGTGCTCATTAGATCACTAAGCAGCAGCTTTCATAAACAGAATATTTAACAAGGTTCTACAAAGATATTCAAATGTAGCTGCCAGAATGCACTTTGAAATTTTCCACCGAATACAAAAATGCAAGAGATGAGAAATTATATCCCTTTAAAGTAAAAAGTTCAAGGTGAATGTTACCTGATTAACTCACTTTGTTATTAATTAAATTCAATAAAAATCCCAAATATGGCATGTCATCCTTTATTAGCATTTCTGCAGAAAGAAGAACCACGCTTACCATCCAGTGCACAGAATTTAGTTGGCATATATGAAATATCAAAGAATAACAACGTAGCAGACGAAAGAGTTAAGTTCAAATTGCGAGACCAAAGTGAAAAGAAGTATCTCCTAGTGAGGTTTACTAAGAACTAGGAAAAAAAAATCATTACTATGTATGTTGTATGTATTTATTTGAACATTTATTATGTAAATGTATATTATATACTATTACATTTCTAGGTGCACTTCATATTATAGAAGTAGTAATTCCTTTGAAAGTGTTAAGATATTTTGAGGGGAAAACATTCATCTACAAGTGAGAAGACATCAGAAAAGCAGTTCCTTCCCCTCCCCACCTCTCACCTGGAGTATTTTTTTATTCAGTCACGTGGTTCTTATCTCTTACTATATGGTGCTAAGTTTCATTTAGCTGTAATATGAAATTGACAAGAAATGACCTGGACAATATTTGTCTGACCTCATTTCAGTCTCAGCATTCACATTAGCCACCTACCACACCTTTTCAGTAGAGAGGAGATACGAGTGGATATGGAAACTGGCAGCACTGCCCTGTTAATTCTGTACGTTATTGCTGAAGTGCTCTGATGGGCCCTGGGAACATCATCGCTCTGCTTTTTCCCAGACTTCTGGGGTATAAGTAGAAAACTGCAGCTTTTTAAATGCCTTCTTTCAGCAAAACAGAAATGAGTGTTTATATATATATATACTCCATATAAATCTGTATTGCTACATAAATGGAAAATTAAGTTAGTTGAAAATCAAGACTTATTTCCCAAGAAGATATATTTCCAGTAAATGGAACTTCCTGTGGTACAACCTGTTCCATGGTCAGGACAGAGAAGGATCTCTCCAGGTATTTGTGTGGGTGGGGTAAGTAATACAGAAGACTCCTTTCACAATTTAGCAAGAATTAATGCCCGCTGAATATAAAAGCACTGCCAAATCTGTGACTTAACAGAAAGCTGTAACAGGTATTAATTGATGTCATCTGTACACAAGAAAGAATCCATTTGTGACCCAAGTGTCATGAAAATCAGCATAATTGTGCACTTTATCGTTCGGGTGATTTTTTCATTAAATTAGGAGTTCAGAGTGTGACTACAGCTTCATTATTTGATTACCTTTATCTCATGGTTAGCTTCTCCTTCCAGCTAAATCTGGAGAGTGACACTGAGCATTAAGTACACATGTGCAAACTATGAGACATATAAAGGACGTTAAAACCTGAAATACATCATACTTCCAGTTTAGGAGCTGACATTCAACTGGAAAGTACAAAGAAGCTGCCAAATTTCACCACATTGCTGAGATACAAGAAATAAGCAGCTCCAGTGAGGAGAATGGTACCCTCAGAGGACCAAGGAGACCATGAGGAGTAACTCTAAGAAACCCCACCCAGTCCCTCCTCAAGGAACGAGACAGTGACTGCCTCTAAAAAAGAGAAACCTCCAAAAATGTGAGACTTGATTCAAAACATAAATATGCCTCAAGCTAAAGGGTTATGAAAAATGTTCCCAGTGAATTTATCCGTGAGACAAATCCATCATTCCCATATAGCAAGGAACAGATTGTATTCAGGAGACAGAGAACTGCATTCCCTCATGGCGCAAGTAAATTGGGAGGCACCATGGTATTTATTTAGGGAATGACTAATTAGGTATGAAGCCAAGGGGGAAAAAAAAGGCGGGAGGGAGGCTCTAATGTGCTAAAAATACAATTATTAAGAAAATACATGAACTACAGCTAAAAACATGCTCTTAGGGAGAGCCCAGGGACACGTCAGGATTAAGCTTCAGCTTTCTGAACTAGTGACGCGTGAAAGAGTTTATTTGTCACCATGCCAGACACCTGGACATCACTGAAGTAATGATGAGGCTGAGGAAGGAGAGACCTGAGGGGTAAAAAGGAAATTCTCATTAATTATAGATCAGAATTGGTTCAGCATGTGCTGTGGGAAGGAGGGGCAGGTATCAGGGCACAAAGTCACCCCAGACAGCTGCTGAGAAGAGGGAAGGAGGCAGCTGTCTGCAATGGGGAAGGCAGCACAACTCTGCACTGAGCATCCAGAAGTATTTATATCATAGAATCACAGAATGGCTTGGGTTGGAAGGGACCTGAACACCATCCATTTCTGACCCACTGACATTGGCAGAGTTGCTCCCACCAGCTCAGGCTGCCCAGGGTCCATCCAACCTGGCCTTGAGCACCTGCAGGGATAAGGCAACACAGCTCTCTGGGCAGCTGTGACAGGGAGGAATTTCTGCCTACTATCTAACTTAAATTTCCCCTCTTTTAGTTAAAAAATTGTTCCTCCTTGTCCTGTCACTATTAGATCATGTAAAAAAAAAGAAGACTGTATACCTGTATGTCTAAAGAGGTACGTATGAAAACTGTTTAGGCCCCTCTAGAGCAAGGATATAACAGGGCTCATCATATTCAAAAGTATAAAATTAAACCTCTTTTTTTTTGTTTTTTTATTTTAAATGTATCATGGATTTCCATAACATGCCCAAACAAAGCCACATACCCCTGTCCGAGTAAAAGCCTTGTATAGTGAAAGGAAAAAGTCCCCACATTTGGGTTCTTTAAAACGGAGGTCTAATGAAATAATGCAGTGGATCAGCAAGTGCATAAAATGACCTGCAAGGTCATGAGAACACCAATCACTGATTTTATGACTTTACCAGGTACTTTAAAAAGTCAAAGACTGATTTATTACTATTTAAAAAAAGAAAAGACATTCAACCGACTTCTATACACCCACACATGCACTTATCCAATGTATTAGTCATATACCACTACCAAAACAGAATAAAAATATATTTAACATATCCTGCAGAAAGTCAAAATATTAATTCCTTCCAGACATGTTAGTCAAAAAACCTTCTCCTGCATTCAGCTTAGGCTGTCAGAATCTCTTATGGACAACTATGACACAGATCTGCCAAATCAATAATTCATTTTCTGACAATAAACAATAAATACACAATGCAGACACACATTTATACTTTCCGAGATTCAGCTGAAATCCATTTCCTTATATAAGAGCATGACCTGTTCAAGCAACCTTCCGAAATTTAGCAAATCTCTCTCTACTGAAGCATGCACTGATGCAGGATATCTTAATGTCCTGTCTACTACTTGGAAAAGAAGAGCTGTCCACATCCATGCACTTGACATGAAAACAGCGATTTGTTCCTCCTGTGCATGCCAGTGGCAGCTGGAAATGCCATCCCTAAAGCAGAGCCCTGTGGCAGAACTCACTGTACAGGCAGAACTGTAGAGCACAGGATTCTTAATGAAAACATTTAGAAGGAAAATGCTCAGTAGCCTTCCGCGCTCAGGAAATGCTTTATTTTAGCATCTTTAACCTTAGATGTATATTAGCCTGGAGGATGGTGGGCTAAACTAATAGTGAACTTTGCATTTTGCTAACAGTTGCACTTATATTGTCTCCTTAAATGTGCTTCTAAGAAGTGAGGCTGATGCTGAGACAGAAGTTCACATTTAAGTAAATGCCTTGCTCCTCGCTGCTTAGAAATGTCAGCATTGCCTTTTCAGGGCTAATGCAGACAGAAAGGGATCTGCACTCTGTAACACTTACAAAACCTCCCGGATAGCAGCCCTGTTGATCAGCACTTCCATTTCGTAGTCAAATGGAGGTCACTGCAGTAGATGTTTTTCAGAGGAAATGATTAGGATGGCAAAGGATGTAGGGAGGATTTGCAAGAGATGAAAACAAATGACACTGGCCTTGTAATAAAAATTCGGAGTGCAGCGGGGAGGGGAAGATGTATCATCATTAGCTCATTTACTGGTTGTGAACTACTGAGGGCTCACAGCCATGAATCTTTCCATGCCGCATGCACATTTGTAAGAAGGCAGCGATCTCTAGCACATATCCTTAAGATCAGACTCAATGATCACACTAATAATGTGCACTCAGACTAGGAAACAAAAGACTGGAGGTTTTCTAGGTGATGCACTTCAGAGCCTGGGCACTCCAAACAGTGCAGGAACCAGGTCCAGAATCTGCAAAAAAATGAATCACGGTGGAACTCCTCAGCTTACAGAGGCAAAGCCCATCCTAGTCAATGCTGTGTAACCCCAGGACTAAGCTCACCAAAATACTAGGCCCTACAAAATGTGAACGTTAACCTTCATACAGCAATGTGCAAAATTAGGCATGTAGGAAAGTATGAGGCACTGAATTCTTGTGGATTACCACCTGGACAGAAACATGGTTGAGCCTACAATCTACCAAAAAATTTAGGGAATCTGACTTTCAGTGACATTTGTGCTGCTTTGTTGCATGGAGAACAACAGTACAATAAGGCTGATGGTGATAAAAGGAAGACAATACTCTGGGTATGTACAAGGTGAGACCTTTTCAGGGGAAGCCACCACCCCATCTGCCACTCTTGCAAAGAAAAACCAGCAGTCATTAGAAGACGCAAGAAAGAGATCACTACAAGAGCCAATTCAAGGGTCTGGCAGTAATTCAACATGAAGATTTATTGGTCTTGTTTTGTGAATAAAGGCAGAAGATGTCCTCATTCCACAGTACTAGCCCCCATATACAAGTAAAGACTTAAGGATTGTGTAAATCAAAGGGAAGGAACAATCAGCAGCTGTGAAAGCAGGAGGAGATGACGCAGGAAAGAGAACTTATTGTCAGTGAGGACATCTTCTTGCCAAGTGATATAAATTAAAGCACTGGAATCATAGAATCATTAAGGTCAGAAAAGACCTGCAAGATCCTCTATTGATCCAACCATCAACCCATCCCCATGAACCAGCTCCTTCAGTGACACATGTGCATGGTTCTCAAACATCACCAGGGATTGTGACTCCACCAACTCCCTGGGTAGCCCATTTAAATGCCTCACCACTCTTTTGGAAAAGAAATGTCTCCTGATATCCAGCCTGAACCTGCCCTGGAGCAATTTAAGATCATTACTTCTCATCCTATTGCTGTTACCTGGGAGGAAAGGCCAACCACCACCTCACCATCGCCACCTTTCAGGGCACTGTAGAGAGCAGTAAGGTCTCCCCTGAGCCTCCTTTTCTCCAGACTGAACAATCCCAGTTCCCTCAGTCACTCCCTGTAAGACTTGTGCTCCAGACCCTTCACAGCCTCAGCACCCTTCTCAGGACACGCTCCNTCTCCTGATATCCAGCCTGAACCTGCCCTGGAGCAATTTAAGATCATTACTTCTCATCCTATTGCTGTTACCTGGGAGGAAAGGCCAACCACCACCTCACCATCGCCACCTTTCAGGGCACTGTAGAGAGCAGTAAGGTCTCCCCTGAGCCTCCTTTTCTCCAGACTGAACAATCCCAGTTCCCTCAGTCACTCCCTGTAAGACTTGTGCTCCAGACCCTTCACAGCCTCAGCCCCCTTCTCAGGACACGCTCCAGGGTCTCAAGGTCTTTCCTGTAGAGAAGGGCCCAAAACTGAACAGAGTACACAAGGAGCAGCCTCACCAGTGCAGAGCAAGGGGGACAATAACCTCCCTTCTCCTGGCTGCTCTATTTCTGATACAAGCCAGGATGCAATTTGCCACCTTTGCCACCTGGGCACACTGCTGGCTCATGTTCAGCTCTCTTTCAACTAACACCCCCAGATGCCTTTGTTTGGCTTTTACATTCAGGAAAAGCCAGCCTTTACTTCTGCCCCACCTGCTCTGTCACCTCTTCCTCAGACTGAACCAAGATGGAGTTGGGGAAGAGAGTAGTTGGACCCATCAGGATCAGTTCACTGGATTTAACTCAACAGTAGTGGTACCAATGAATTAGAAAGCCTAAACCACAGTGGAAGAAGGTTCTTAAACACTCATTGATCACAAGCTGACTCCAAGCAAATCTTCCTTCCCAGAGGTATCTTTTCCCTGGGCCTCAGCTTTCTATCTGCACAACAGAGGCAACTATGCACTGCTCCATTTGGAGTCTGAAACATTAAATTCACAAAGGGCTAAGTTCAGAGAAGGGTAACGCTAATACCATTCCAAGACATTCAGAGAGACACTGAAATCCCACTGGCTTCATTGGGTTAAAAGCACTTAGCTGAATCAGGCCCCAGGCTGGTGGCAGGGACAGTGAGAGAACCTGGGACAGATGGGCAGGTGGAGGGGCCGCATATCGGAATATGTTTGAATTTACTAGAGAAGGCTTTGGAAGGCAGCAGGAGAATTAGAAGTGGGAGAAAGCTTTTTAGCTAATTGAAGATTAAGAACTAGAAATAGAAAGTGTAACACAGTATGAGAGGTTCACAGTAGAAGGCAGGAGATTACTCAATATTCTTACACAATAAAATGAATTCCTTTTAATCTTTTTATACACATTGTAAACAAGATCTCTCTATCCTATGAAAATTACCTTCTAAAGGCTGGGTAAATACATTAGCTAATCCTAAAATCCCAGAAATCCCAATTTAATTTTTTTTTTTTTTTTTAAGACAGTAGCCAAGTAGGGAAGAGTTTTGTAAACAATTTTGACCTTCAGAGAGCTTGGCATTCTGTTTATTTATTCCAAAAATGAAATGCTGCTAACGGGAGGAAAAAAATAATCATTTAAATGGAAATGACTATACCTCATTTTTAGTAACCAAGAGGATGAACCCTAAATATTTGCAATATTACAGAAAAGCAGCACAGTAGATAACAGGTACCGGCAGCTAGGAGTGAAGATAAAACTTTCACTGCTCTTTTTGTAGAGTATTTTAAAAATCAGCTCAGAACCATGCAGCAGGACACAGTAAAGGAAGTAATCTCGACAACAGCTCTGAGTTTACTACCAAAATGACTTAATTGCTACTACCCAATCATGTTTCCATTGTCAAATCATCTTCATTACTGCTGTTACTGAGGCATACTCATAGTTGTGCCCTGACTGAAAGAGCAGCACCCACACAGCAGGATGCAGGGCCATGTGTGCACAGATGCATAGTTTGGACAGAGGAACCCAGACCATTTTCATGTCCAGCAATGTCACAGCCAAAGTCCAGAGCTAGGATGCAGAGCACGATCCAATCTCATGCTGGTATGCATGAGACCACATCACTTCCCAGCCACCATCACAGTGCAGCCCTCTGAACTGTCTTGTTTTTGTCCACAGAATGCTCCTTCAGAGACAAATACCCCAGTGTAAATACAAATACATTCCCCTTTCTTTGTACATGTGATCAAGCATTTGAAGGGAGAGCTAAAACACGTCCATGCAATGTAGTAATCTAATTCTACTCCACAGGAAAGCAGAAACAGAAACTCAAAGATTTATAGTTCTTTTTCCATGTCTTAGTAAGCAGGGAAAATAAACATCAAGATTGCCAGTGTTAGATTTAAAAATATGGACAATATCATAATGCAAAATTTTTTTAATATAATACCAAGGATGTGGTGCCTATTTCACTTTGGTCTAAACATGTAGATAGGTCTCTATGTCTGCGTATAAAATGAGCAGGCATGTTGCTTACGGCCCAAATAATTCCTGCTCCACCTTATCAGTGAGGTCAGTCCCATCATGCCCAGCAAAACACAAATCTAAATGAACACCAAAACAGAATCACCGAATCATTAAGATTGGAAAAGACCTCTAAGATCATCTAGTCCAACCATCCCCCTGCCACCGATGTTGCCCATTAAACCATGTCCTTAAGAAATGGTAATTTATCCTGGGGTAGCTTCCTGAGAGAAGCTACAGCCCACTACTTACTGCCCAGCTCCCATTCAAAAGAGAAACCATTTAAATAAGGGACGAAACGTGAACATGTTGATGTTTCCCACGGTGAGCAGCTCTGCTCAGAACGTCACAAGGCACAGATACTGCTGCTGACAAGAAGCGTGGTCTGGAGGATTCTGAACTGAAGTTTCAAGACAAGAAAACTCAAGCTCAGCAGCTGCTGCCACAGTGTAACAACTGGCAAGGCAGTCCTCCTTTTCCTTCTATTTTTAGTTCTTCTGAGATACTGTACATACTGCTGCCATGACAACTGAACATTTTTGGCCCATCTGTATGGTGACACAGTGGATGTATACATCTGCTCATGAATCTTGTTTTTTAAAAGACAGATAGTATTTTCCCAACTTCTGTACGTTTTTAAACCTCTCTTCAGAATGAGGCATAATATTGCAGCTTCTCAAAAACAGTGGCCCATCAATCACAGCACACAGGCAGTGCATCGCCCAGGAGACACTCCAGCATCACTTTTTGCCACCACAAATGAAAAAGTCAAACCGGAGGCTGGTGACAAGGACTGGGAAACATATTCCCTCTCCTTGTTGCCTTTGCTTATCACCATTAGCAATATAACCACTGTCTGATTAGAAGCACAAAGACATATTCACAGAAAAAAAAAAACAACACAGCATGAATGATTAGGGACAGGGAAAGCTATTCTACTGCAATGTAGTTTCATAACTCTTTAAAGTATTTGTGAAGCTTTCCAACTCAAGGCTCCCACATCTCTGAAACACATAATTCAATAAATAAATAAACTTTGGAGACATCAAGAAACTCAACCAAGGCTGCATTCCTCATCAATGGGTTTGCCTTGTCCCAGGATACTTCAATTAAATCAAAGCTTCTCTTCTGCACTTCCAAGCCCTGGCTCTTCAGCCAGGCCATGCTGTGACATGAGGACATGGGATAACTTCCAACCATGATAAGCAATATACTGAAATCTTTAAGAAGATGCCCAACCCTGTGCTTCAATTCCAAATCGCTGAAAAACTTGGGGGAACAAAAAAATGACTCTGGATTGAAGCACTGCTTCAAATCAGCAGGATTTTTTTACAGGGAATAATTTGACATTTAGATTGACAAGGAAAGGAGACGTTCACTTTACACTGAAGTGAAGGAAAAAAAACTGCAGAAAAAGAGGAAAAAAAAAACCTGAAAAAAAACCCAAACAACTAAAAACAAACAGAGAAAGCCAAGCAACATGCGTAAGAAAGGAGTGGTCTGCAGCTCTGCCCGCAGGGCTCATATGGACATCTCTGCCCTGGTCCCTACTCCCTGTGTGACCGAAGTCAATATAGTGATGAAAAGTGAGCCAAAATAAAAAGAGAAACATGAAGCATCTTTCCTTGAAAGTACTACTGCCTTTTAAGTCACATAACACAGAAGAGGCTTTGGCAAGCCCCCGAAACTATGCTAGACTCATTCTTTCAGCACATTCTCGAGCCAAAACATTCCATGCTGCCGGCACTGCTGAACTGCTCCCCTTTTGTGTTGCCTCGCACCGCCTGGCCCGAAGCCCAGCATCGGGAATGAGTTGATCAGGTTAATTCCTGTCACCTCTCTGGTGAGTCTTGTGCTGTATTTAAAACAAGGACACCAAGGGTTTCTCACTGACATGGTAATCACTCTGAGAACACAGCACTGAAGGTTAGCTAGTAGCTGCCAAAACTGTTTATTTAAGCAAATCAAGAGAGGAATGGAGCTCCGAGTGTGCATCGCCCTCACCACTGCCTTCCTGCTCATACTGTACACTTAAAACCAAAGCATAGGGAAGAGGTAGCTCAGTTTGGGGCATCCACATGCTGCCCCACAGAATCATAAAATCAACCACAGAGTCATTAAGTTTGGAAAAGACCTCCAAGATCCTCTAGTCAACCATCAACCCACCTCCACCATGCCCGCTAACCATGACCCTCAGTGCCACATCTTCACAGTTCTTGAACATCCCCAGGGACAGTGACTCCACCACCTCCCTGGGCAGCCTGTGCCAAAGCCTTACTACTCTTTTGGAAAAGAAGTATCTCCTGATATCCAACCTGAACCTTCCCTGACAGAACTTAAGGCCATTTCCTCTCATCCTATTGTTGTTAACTGCAAAAAAAGGCCGACCCCCACCTCACCACAACCTATCAGGGCATGGTAGAGAGCAGTAAGGTCTCCTCTGAGCCTCTTTTTCTCCAGACTGAACAATCCCAGTTCCCTCAGCTGCTCCCCCTAATACTTGTGCTCCAGACCCTTCATAGCTTTGTTGCCTTAGTCTGATGTTTAGGGTCTGGTGTTCAGCCACACATGTTTCCTGGTACCCACCCCATCTGTTTACATGGGTTGATAGTGATAGGACGAGGGGGAATGGTTTTAAACTAAGATGGGAGATTTAGGTTAGATGTTAGGAGGAAGTTTTTCACTCCAGTGTGGTGACACACTGGAACAGGTTGCCCAGAGAGGTTATGGATGCCCCATCCCTGGAGGCATTGAAGGCCAGGATGGATGTGGCTCTGGGCAGCCTAGTCTGGTGGTTGGCGACCCTGCCCACAGCAGGGGGGGTTGAAATTAGCCAATCTTTGGCGGCCTTTTCAACCCAGGCCATTCTATGATCTGGGGACAGAAGTCATCACGAATCTTCCCCTTCTGCTTAGTAGTGAAGCCAGATCTCATTTACCACATCACAGAAGGTATGACCTCTCAGAAACACCCAAGCAACAGAAGCACTGCAGCCACAGCAGGCAGGGAACAACAGCAAGGATTCAACTCCCTTGATACTGAAATAATCTTCCATTTTGTTTTCACTGTGCATTGAATTGAGCCATATTTTGGAGTATCACTCAAGCCCAGAAGACTGAAAGAGAAGGCTGAGCAGCCTGATTGTGGGGCTGTTGGCTATGCCCAGTGCAGTCAATGTAACGTTTCTACAGTTAATTATTTGGAATAAATGTACTAGCTTAAGTAGGTCACTGAGATGCTACAGTTTTCCTTGGAGAATAAAACGGGAAAGATGTGAATCCTGAAGGGACTTCTCCTTTAACACCCTTCAACTTCAAATAGTAAGTGACTGTATTTATGCAGTGCACTTTGCTGTGTGTTTCCATCAAAATCACTCGTAGCATTTTTAAGCCATTAATCATGCGAGCATCATAACTAGCACAAAAATGCCTTTGACAATGTGATGATCATTAGACTTATTGCACAGACAGGTAAAGTGAGGCATGAAAAGGTTAGCTGCGCTGCCAGAGGGATTTTGTATCTTCTGTAACATACAGTAAGCAGCTTTAGCCATCTGATAGCTGTTTTTACTTGTGATATCAGCTCCAGGCTCAGGGGTCCAGACCATAACTACAATGGAGCAAATAGCCATCCTAATCAGCTAACACACCAAATCCCATCTTAGCACACATCCTGCTAGCTCATTCAGTACCACTACTTCCACATCAAAGCCTGGACAAGGCAGCAGCTCTGACCATATTATTTCCACGCTATTCCTTCAACCTGCTTAAATTCAATGCTCATTTATCTGAAAAACTTCCCACTGAACATCTACAGATTAAATTATATATTTCCTATATGGACAAAACGTGATTATTTATCTTGGTTTGAATTTCAATGATGAGAGTTACTGCCTTGTACTCTCCTTGCATGGATGCTCTCAAACCCACAGGGTCTCAGTTATGCTAACCCAGCATAAGACCATACAGCCACCAAAACAGCAACCCATCCCTGAACTCTGTAGCTTATCTTCCTTCTCTTACTTCCATCAAAATGCCCAATGTTTGTGAGGCCCACAAATTTGACCAGGGAACTGCATCTCTCACTTTTCTCCAATGAGGATGAGTACTCCTCTGATAGTTTTCTCTAGCTCCTCAGCAGATACATGCCAGGTTAAAGGGAGCTGGGAATCACAGCCTCACTTTACTGCAAAAATGAGATTCTTCAACTATAATAAAGTTAATTCAGAAAAAGCTGTTTTTTCTGTGTAGATTTAGGAACCACAGTGGAGAAGAAGCTGGACTCAATCATCCTTATGGGAGCCTTCCAACTCAGGACATTCTTCTATTCTATGATTCCTGGATACATCTGAGCAGGGAAAGGGAATCATGGCTCCCATGCCAGAGGTTCCCATTCCCTCTGGGCACTCTCCAGGATAGCTTGAAACTTCTCATCAGAGCGGACTGGATCACACCTGGCATAGTACCTGGCTCAGTTCCCCTCCCTGCAACCACCCAGATAATTCTGACCACACTCAGTGTCTAGACAGAGCTTCTAACCAGCGTCAGAGAGGTTTTAATTTGTGGGTATGGTCAAAGAGAAGCAGATTTTCTGAGAATTAGATGGATTTTATCTTTGCAAGTGACAGATTAATGTTCATTATGAGAGATTAAGCAATTAAAGGAAATCCCCATGAAATAGCTGTGCTATTAACAATACAGCAGTTCAGTACTTAGCCATTCAGGAATGGCTGCAGACTGTGACCTCTATCAAGAGAATGTTGGTTTTTTTACTTCAGCATCAACAAATTCAAACTTTATGGAATCAGAGAATCATATCTGAGTTGGAAGGGACCCTTAAAGGTCATCAAGTGAAACCCCCTGCAACGAACAGGGACACCTACAGCTCCATCAGGTGCTCAGAGCCCTGTCCAGCCTGATCTTGAGTGTCTCCAGGGATGGAACATCCACCACCTCTCTGGACAACCTGTGCCAGTATTTCAGTAAATGCTTCCTTATAGCTTGCAATTCAGATATTACCTTCCATGTTTAGCACGAAGCAGAACTGCTTTTTGGCAATTAATAGATGGCGAGGGGCAAACTCTAGTGTTAACAGTCCTAAACTCATTAGGTCACACTAATTAAACAGATTTTGTCATTTACCCCTTGGACAGTACAGCTAAATGCCCATTCTCTTTCTTCCTCATGAACAGTCCTGATCTTGTCTCTAATCAGTCATAAAGCATACTGACTTGGAAGGGCCCCGTAATGATAATTAAGACCAACCTCACACCCAAACGTCCCTGTGGGTGCTCTCTTCCTCTCTGATCATTTTTCCTTCTCCAGATGGATGCTTTGCACCTCAGGAGTTGCTTTCTGCCCATGCCAAACCACACACTGCTCAAAAGAAGGTCTCTTGATAAAGACACTGTGACACAAAGGAGCTGCATTCTCATAAAAAGCTCCAGATCTCATTAGCAAATGGCTGACCCAGCCATAGGTCTCACTCAGTGCTCTGAGCCCAGGGCTCCTGACACCCTCTGACCGCATCTGGTTGCTGGTGCACACAGCTATCAGTGCTTTCCCTCACAGCAATACGTAGGGTTATGGTCCCAGAGGGAACTGCCTTAATCATGGAGTTGGACTGCGATCTGTCATCACCTCAGAGTTACTGCCTAATGATAATTAAGCAAGGTTAAAAAACAAACACTAAGAGAGGCAATTAGAAGTAGCACAGTGCAGATCAGTTTGTCCTTGCAGAGCATCTGAAGAAGAAACAAAAAAATCCACTCCTTTTAACACCAGCTCCAGGATCCTGTGTAGCATCAGACAGGTGGTCTTGTACGGCAAGACACAGTGGGACTCAGAAAAATCCACCCCACTGTACATGGTGGTGAAGTACCACTCCGTAACAGAGATGCTGAACACCCCAAGTTCCTGCTGTTGTAATGAATTTCTACACTGTCATTCCCAATCCCCCTCAAAGAATCAAACTATTAACTTATCTGCACCTCTCACACCCTATCACTAAAATGGGAAACTACATAAACATTGCACATCAAAGAGCTTCCTTCATTAAAATGTGAAAAATAATTTGTGTACTTTAGATGAAAGGTATTTGGGGACTGTGAAGTATCCCGGCAAATTTAATTAAACCCCATAGTTATTCTCTCATAAAAATATAAAGCTTTTGGGGAAAAAAGTTATTAAAAATTTAACGGATTCATAGTGAGGGTTCGGTTTGTTCTTTTTCGCAAAATCTCACCTTATAAACTGAAGCAGTGGTGAGAAGCAAAACTATTTTTAACAATCTGTGTGCTGAGTTACATTTCCAGAACACTAATTATCAGCAAAACTTTCAAATGAAATACTAGGAAAAATGCCCAAATAAATAGGCATGTAAGTCATTTTGGGCTGAAACGATCTGCAAATCAGAAACAAATCTGCTGTGCATATTTTGATAAACCTGAAAAAAAAAAACACAAACGCTTCGATCGTGAAAAAAGGACCAATCTAGCCCTCACATTGTGGAAACAGATGGCTGTTTAAAACCACATACATTCAGATTACTCTCAGGCCAAGGTAAACACTTCTTAATAATTAGTCTTCCCATAAGTTAGAGCAGGAGAGTTTAATTTTGTTCCTTACAGCCACTAGGATGATTATTCATCAGTGTTAATGGTCACATGCATGCAGACACCCACATTTTGCCTTGGATAGAATTTCTGTCTCTAAACAAAAAAATCTCATTAATTCACCTCAATTTCTCACCAGCCACCCATCGGGTTGCATCTGCCATCACTGCCTGTGGTGCTGATGCTCCGGACTCCACTCCCAAGCCACAGTTCCTTTTGCCACTTATTGGCTTGGGCTGGTGACTGGGAGTCTTCCAGTGTCTACAGACCTGTGTTTCTCAAGATGATCTTCTGTATAGGAAGCTCGTGTTGATAACCAAAATCTGGTATTTTCACTGTAATAGGCAGCCACCCACTCAGTCCCTAGATGCAAATCTCTGTACCTCTTACTCCAGAACTGAATAGAGAAACACAGAATGTTTTGGGAAGGAAGGGACCTTTAAGATCATCTAGTTCTAACCCCCTGTATAGGCAGGGACACCTCCCACTAGACCAGGTTGCCAACATATCTCAAGTTTGTCATTTGAGAGAATTGTCAATCACACCCATAACATGAGAAAATTTTGCTCAACTACGAGAAGAAAATGTCATTAAAGTAACTGAAAAGCATTATCTATGAGAAGAAATTTTAGGGGTCGCATCCAACAGAGCATGCAGCTGCCCACCCCACGTTCCTGCCCCGTATTCAGCAGAACACCGGCAGCATGCAGCTGCAGAGGTGTCCTCAAAACAACCACAGAAAAAGTAAAGGACGTGACAATCTGCTCACTGCACATGAAAGGACTTTGCATTTTTTCTTACGAGGCGTGCACAGAATGATCAGGTTCATGCCAATGGACAACTCAAGTCTGAGAAACACAAAAACTCGTTAGCGGGAATGCCTAATGAAAACCAACTGCAATGAAAGCTCCCCACCCACATACACAGAGTTTGGCTTTCTCTCAGCTATTTCTTATTGGCAACACTTCAATGCTAATAAGACACCATAAGTGTGTAAAATGTAATAAAGATGTTTACATTAAACAGCAGACTACAGATTAAAAGAATCTGCTCTGTGAGCTGTAGAAGCTCATCTCCACACATCCATTTTCAGGTAGGCCTGTATGTACATAGAGACATCCAACAGAGGAAGGGCTTCTCAAAAAAAAGTTTACCTTACTGACAAGGACCTAACAAGCTCCAAGTCTTGAATGCTGAAATAGCCAAACTCGGCCACGAAATGTGATACAATTTTTAATCAGTGAGAGCAGTGAAAAACTGGAAGAGCTTTCCAAGCCAGTGCCTGGTTCACCACTGCTTGCAGTCCTTGGAGAGAGAACAACTTTGCACAAAGCATGCTTTACGACAGCTTCCAGGGTAAATTCTGGGTACCACATATTTACTGAAGTAAGGAAAGAAATACACACTTAAGATTTTTTATCAGTCCAATGTTACCACCTGTCTGTGCCACCGAACACTCCCCAAAATTTCCTCACCAACTCCATCCAATTTTATTGCTTCCTAAAAAGCCACACAACCTGCTGCATGGGTCAGATGGGAAGTGAGTCCTCAATACTACTGGCCACCAGAGAATCATCTTTCTTGGACTTGTGTCAGTGAAGAATTAGGCAGCACAGTGAAATGGCTACATGTAAACTCAGACACTGCTTTAACAGCCATCTTCCTCCTCCTCAGTACATCACATGCAGCCACTGTCTGCACTGCCATCAACAAACTCATGAACATGCACCTTTGCATCAACAATATCACTTTCTGCAGCTATGGACTTCCACTTGGAAGATACAAAATGTTTTTTCCTTCCCCAAAGCGTACCTTTTTCTCTCAGTTACCAGGAATCACTCACACGTGAAGGTAGATCACGGTCAGAAGTGATGCCACAATAAAGTTGGTGCTCAGATGCTTAGATTGAATGGTAGACACAGGGAGGAAATATTCTGTCTGAGAGTGGGTGGCTTGGTCCCATGGCTTTATACAGCTGCACCTGGGTGTAACTCAAGGGATTGTGATGCACAGGATAATGCAAGAGTCAGTTCAGAGCAAAAAACTAAGTGACAGAATAACAGAAAAGAATGGTACAAAATACTCTTGGAAACAAATCTCAAGCAGGATAAAAGTAGAAGCGAGGAGGAAATAAAAACTGTGTCTTTCTTTATTAATAAATAAACTGTCTAGGTGGAGGTGACCCTGCCTACAGCTGGGGAGCTGGAGCTAGATGATCTTAAAGGTCCCTTCCAACCCAAACCATTCTATGATTCTGAATTACTCAGAGATTGAGAAGTATCCTATTATCAGGAGCATCCTTACTAACAAAGAAGGTTCTCCAAACACTTTCCAAAGAAGGAAAACCACGCAAGCAACAGCTAACTATGAAAGCTGTATATCATGAGCTGTTCCAGGGGGTAGAAAGCCAAGAGGGTTGAACAGCTTGAATGGAACAATTCTGCATGGCTGGTCTCACTTAAGAAACTTTCAAAATATGTCAAAATGATATAAAGGACTCTTTAAAGTAAATATTTTTGTAAGCTGAGGCATTATTTTAGGGTTGGTATTGTTAAACAAAAACTTAAACAAATTTACTCAGCTGAAACCATGACTGGCCTTGTTCCTTTACCAATTTATAGCTACAAGTGATGGAGAAATTACAAATACACAAATGCAGAATTTATCATAAAAACTCACTTCTCCACCACAACTAATTTTAAAGAAAAAGTGTTAACAATTACATTCCTCAAATTGGATATCATAAATGATGGGAAGATTGCCCTATTAAAAGTTGCCAGAGATAACTCACAGAGTAAAGATAACACATTACAGCAGACTCCAAAATAGCTGCTCCTAGGAATGCTTTACTTGTGCCTAACACAGACAGAGGCCGACAGATGAAATTTTGGCTGGAGTTGCAACCTGGCACTCTCCTTCTCATAGAGAACCATGAAGGAGAGCTGGCTCAGCATCGACCAGCGCCAGCCCGAGGGGACAGCTGCAACAAATCTTGCAAGCATCCTCATCCTCCTCTCCTGAGCCAGCACACAGCAGCACCCACTGGCTCTTCTCAGCCTAAAGTTACTCTTAAAACTGCTTTTTAAAGCCTCTGCTAATTAAACAGCTCAGCAATGCTTGCCCTCGGTGGTTAATTTTGCCTACACTCACCAGGAAAATGAACAGCATCTGTAACACTAATACCTCAAAACTCCACAGTGAGTTCAAGACCATGAGTGAGCCTTCGCAGATTAGTCACCAGCTCTTACATGCTTTGCTAAAATTAAACAAGTCAGGGAAAAAGAAAGCGCATATCACAAACCATTTTCATTTTTACTTGATTCTGTTTCAAGGAAACACTAGTAATGGTCCCACATAAATATTTATCAGACCACTCAGATTGTAATAAATGGAAGTATCCTTCAACTTGCACACACAATAACTGAAAACTGTTTTAGAAGACAGCAACAATATGGAATGAGTCTGAAGAAATACATTTATCCCCTTCTGCCAGACAGATGTAACAGAGCTGGCAGGTCTGTTTTATTGTAAACTATATAGTCTAGTGTTTCTTGTTTCCATTATTAGTCGTTTGAAGCCATGATTAGGGTTTTCCAACACCAACTGGCTTCTTTTTGGACTCTGGCAACAGTTTGTCAGGAATTTCAATCACTCCTGAGGCACCTTAAGAGGTCTCAAAATACACCAGACTGCTACACTTGGCAACGTAAACCCATGGAATTTATAATAATTTGAAATTCACCTCCATTTAACATCATCTTTAAGATTTCAGTACTGCGAAAGACAGGCTTGGCTTACTCATTTGAATTTGTCAGGACTGAAAGCACCTAACGATAACAAGTTATCAGGGCCATCTTCCAGCTTGCCTTCTTATTAGTGAGGGATGTGCATGGGTGCAAATGACTGACATCTAATGCCAAAATTTCAAGTCCCAATAAAAATCAGTGGACTCAAGATCCTGAATAACCTTAGAAAATGGATTTACAAAGTTTGAAAAGTGCTATTTAAATCCATGGTTATGGTCTTGGCTTTGTAAGGCAAGCAAATATCCCATATTTATTTAACACAGCTATTTTTTTCTACACATCACATTTCAATGCAATTTGAGATGTCACAGTGCTTCCTTGAGAAGCAGCAGAAGATGGTGGCTTCAGTTTTCCTGCCCAAGCACTGGATTTAGTCATTACCTGCATCCTGGGGCACTGTCATGCCAAGTCTACCAAGCCTACAGAAGTCTCAGAGGCAGAAGATGCTGATTGTGTCTCATCTTTCTTCTCAGCTCATTCCCTTTCTATTACTAGTACAACCACAAGTAAAGTAGGGGTAAATATAGAAACTCTTCCAGTGCCAGGCTGTTACATCAACTGCGCAAAGAGTAGAAACACATGCCAGACTAAAAAGTGTAGCTGGAGTACAAAATGCTCTTTAGCTGAACCACAAATCATGAAAAAAATGAGGAGGATGTCAGCATTTGGGCTAGAAGTGATCTCATCTAACTCAACTTCTCTAGAAGTCAGGCAATCATGCTAGTTACCAATGTCCCTGCTAAACTAGGACAGAAATACTGCTGGCTTCCACCAAGGCAGGTGGATCAAATGCCCATCTGCATTTGCTGGAGTCCTCGTGAGCTCCTGAGACAGAAATAGTGTACCACTTTGCTGTGGTTTTAGCACTGCAAACGTGTACGTATGAGAGCAGAGAAAATCCAGCGTTTTAAGATGGCAGCAGAGGACTTCAGACAGAGACCACTTCTGAAAGACAAATTGTATCTGTCAGAGTTATCATTAGGATGAAAGCTCAGAGCATGCTGACATCTCAAAAAGCCTTTAACGGACCTTTTAACAGATAATTTAGACTGAATATAAGGATTTTTTTTTTTACAATAAGGAGAGTGAAGCACTGGCACAGGTTGCCCAGAGATGTGGTTAATGCCCCATCCCTGGAGACACTCAAGGTCAGGCTGGATGGGATTCTGAGCACCTGACTGAGCTGTAGGTATCCCTGTTCATTGCAGGGGGGTTGGATGAGACAGCTTTTAAAGGTCTCTTCCAACTCCAACGGTTCTATTATTATATAATCTCTGGTTATTTCACATTATAACACTCCGGAAGAAAGAGGATTTTTACACAATTATTTTCTAAGGAATTGCAATTACCAGGCTGGTGGGCAGTGTGGAGAAGTACACTCAGTGAGGAGTGGTATCAGGGATGAAGAAAAGCCTCAAGGTTCTCCATAGCCATGAGTTGTGTAGGGAAAAAGTTAACCACCCACGCTAGACAACAAGAACAAAGAATGAGAGTTTGTTGTATTTCTGCAGATGGAAAAGAGGGCAGAGCCTAGCTCTGTCTGTAGATGATCACAGTTCATTACGTACATTATATCTTGAGTCCAAGAGAAAAGAGAAGACAAGTGGTTCTGAAAGGAAACCAGAGGGAAAAACAGAATCCACAAGAGGAGAGAGATCACATTGCATATCTCTGAGTGTAGGTATTCTAAATGGCAAGCTTGTGACATTTATCCAAGAGCTGACAAATAGGTCGATGAAGACAGAAAATCAATGAGTTTGAACTGTACACCTAGGCTGACAACAAACTGAATGCCTGCTGAGGCAGGAAACAATAAAGAGAGTTCTAAAAGAAAAAAAAAAAAACACTTTTTTTTTCCCTCTTTTTTTTTGCTATGACTCATGAGTTGTTTTGTAAATTCAAGAATCATACAGTCTGCTGGCTAAGGTGCTAGTGTGAAACTGGGGTTAGAGTTGGAGGAGGTCAGGAAGTGTTGCGCTCTACAGTTGAAGAGTTTCTGTTGATTTACAGATTACAGCTTCACCTCCTCATAGAGGATATTAAAATAAACCCATAGAAACAAAGTGGGAAGTTACTTATGAGGCTGTGAGACCAAATATACCTAAAATTTCACTTATGAACTGAAGTATTTAACAACAAATGCTGTAATGCAACAGCAACAATCCTCAAAAGTGGTTTTCCATGACACAAGAAGTAGAGCCATACTATGTGACAAAAATCCCCATCCCATCACTATGGCCCGTACCCTACCAAACAGCAACAACATCAGATTTTGCACATGAACCCTTTGCAGAATTACCCATACAGGGCAATGAGGGCTAATCCTAAGCCTACTCACCATGGACCACAGGCTCAGACCTGAAAGTAGAGCTGCAAAAAGCACCTGCCCCAGCAGCCTGGTCAAGCTCAACTGGAGTTAAATGTACATATATATACTGTATGCATCTAGAGAGGAACAAAGCCATCATACCAAGAAGCACATGGCAGCATGGCATGGTAAGGGTCCACCATGCAGTAAAGCTTGTCTTCAGGTATCTCCACAGACTCTCTGGGTATCAGCACACCCCAGGGAGCACAGGCACAGCTGACACCACTATGCTGGAATATTGCAGAGCAACAAAAATAATGAAAATAATGTACTCAAGCAGAATCTGGCTGAAAGCACAGACTTGTTTGGAGTCCAGCCTGCTTACATTTCAGGATGAATTTGGCCCAGTTTATATCCCAATGATTATAATGGATACTGCAGTCTTCTTTTCATTAAGGTAGTAGCCAAAAATATTGATTTGTTGTACTTCATGCTCCTGCTTACCTTCACAAATTTCAGGAGAGACGGTGCATAAGCCAACAAGAGTTGGTCAGTTTTAAAGTGACAAATTAACTGCACTGAAAGTAAATAAACAGCTATCTCTTGGCAAATTAATTCAATTTGTGACTTGAGCTCTTTTCTACATCTAGGAAGCTGATTCATCACTCAGCAGCATTTAAGCTGCCACTAGTTTAGGAGCAGCGTGTTAATGTTTTGTCCTGTTTGACACAGCAGGTCGAATTCTGCATTCAAGTTACAAGAGCATGACTTGGAGTAACTACTGTATCCCCAAATCCTACTCCCACACAAGCCCAGCTGCAGTCATGCATACACGCGCTCTCTGAGCTGCTTTCAAGGTGGCTTAAGATGTACTGAACAATTGGAGAAAACAGATACAGAAAGGATCCAAAAGAGTATTGTGTATGGAATACCTTCTGGAATGGCTGAGACAGCATAGCTGATGGGATTGGCTCCTTTTCATGAAAATTCTAAGGAAAGGCAAGAATTTGCAACTTAGAAAGTTCTGCTTTGTTGCAATGTTTGTTTTTTGTTTTTTGGTTTTTTTTGCTTTTGTGTTATTACTATTTATTGTTTTTTTACTTTCACAAACCAGATTTCTACCTGAAGAGAGGTTGTAGCGAGGTGGGGGTTGGCCTCTTCTCCCATGTAACTAGCAATAGGACAAGAGGGAACAGCCTCAAGTTGCACCAAAGAAGATTCAGACTGGATGTTAGGAAAAATTTCTGCTCTAAAAGAGCAGTCAGGCACTGGAATGGGCTGCACAGGGAGATCATGGAGTCACTGACACTGGAGGTGTTCAAGAAATGTTCAGATGTTGTACAGAGGGACACAGTTTAGTAGGAAATATTGGTGTTAGGTGGAGGTTGGACTGGATGATCTGAGAAGTCTTTTCCAGCCTTGGTGATTCTATGATGCTATGATTTCAATTCTAGGAATAAATCAACCCTGTTTCTGTCATCTCAACACATACTTTATGTTTTACT
Source organism: Odontophorus gujanensis (assembly GCA_013399175.1). Taxonomy (NCBI): domain Eukaryota; kingdom Metazoa; phylum Chordata; class Aves; order Galliformes; family Odontophoridae; genus Odontophorus; species Odontophorus gujanensis. The sequence goes on along the minus strand of VXAB01004610.1, from coordinate 184,420 downwards.
GAAAAGGGGCCCTAACTCAGTACTGGGTAGCACCCTTGCTAGGAGAGACACAGGGCAGTAACAAGTTACTTTCTTAATGAACAACACATGCTAACTTATCTTCCTCTTAGCCTATTTTCTAACAGTTCCTTTCAGTTCAACAAACGTTGAATCCTGGGATTTTCAGAACAAAGCTAGAGTATTCAGACCAATCTCCCATTGCTTCGAAGAGAATCCATTTAACTGAACTTCACGATACTCAATAATGTCGGCCAATATTTTCAAACATAGGAGCGCAAGACTGAAATTCATGTTCAACTGCCTAAATAATGTTGCCCACATATGTTCAACTTCTATTAACATCTTACAGGTTGTGTGAGTTCTTAAAATTCCTGGTAATTACGCAAGGTGCCCTCTTGACTTCTGACATTCAGCTTTAATGTTTCTGGACAGAAGGCTTTGACTGTTATCTGTACACAGTTGCAGCACAGAGGCTACAGTACAAATAGACCTAAAATATTTTTCACTGCTTATGTTCAGACAAGATCCACATTTGTAATGTCGTCTGTTTTTCATAACGTTCAGTTTAGAAAGTTGTCATTTGATTAAACAGTTTGAATTTGTCAAAACATACATGTTAATCTTATGCCTTAATACCACATTCACAATTAAAAGCTTTAGGAAAAAAAAAGACATACAAAGTCTGCTTAAACCACAGTAAACCCACAGACTCAACATATTTAGTATAACTGTTGATTAATATTGTCTAATTTCTTCATTTCTTCTAGTACCACAGCTGCACCATTGCTCTCAACAGCTATCAAACATTTAAACAGCCAACTCGTTAGCTGTTTTCTTATTTGATGGTCTCATATACTTGGTGTTTTCTACATTTTCCAACAGGATATGGTAAAGTGAAGTTTAGTATCTAAAAAATCTTCACTCTGTCAATAGTACTGCCTCCAAGGAAAAGCTACCACAGGCTGAGTGTATCTTTCCTAGTATTTCTGCCTTTACACAAGGATGCCAACACTGACGAGGACCGCATGCTACAGTAAAGCACATGATGCAGAATGGCATCTCATTCAACACTGCTAAGTTCCATAAAATATCGCTCTCATCAATAACAAATAATAAAAATTAAAAAATAAAAATAGGATGAAGCAAGTCTTATTTCTTGCCTCTTCCTTCCTTTCATTGGATTTAGTGCTACATTCAAGGTTGTGAGTGTTGTGACTCTGCTGAGGTGACCTGAGCACTTTATAACAATCAACAGATAATACTGTGATGAAAAAGAGACCTTATGGAACTATCATTGCTTTTTAAATGGAGTCATCACACAGCTACTGAAAAGCAAAGTCCGTTATTTCACACCCACAGAATGATGAATGTAAGTAGGTAATTAAATCACGTCATTGCTGTGCCTGGAACATTCCTATTTATAACATTATCTTTCCTGTTAAGAACACATTAATTTCTTGTTATGGGTAGAAAATAATTATGCATAAGTTTTCCTTTCACAAACATCTCTATGAAAGGAACATCTCTGTGAAAGAAACAAAACTCACCGGTCTCTTCATCGATGCTGAATCTCCCTAGTCCACTGCCATCTCTAATGGAATATTGGATCTCCCCATCCCTTCCAGAGTCCTCATCTCGAGCAACAACTTGCAAAACACTTGTACCAATGCGGGAGTTTTCCTTTACAGATCCAACGACAGCAAAGTCAGGAAAATACGGAGTATAGAGATTTTCATTAACATCCACCACTTCTACTTCCACAAAAGAAACAGAAGAGAGAGAAACTGGGCGCCCCTTGTCCTTGGCGCGCACAGTCAGGTTGTAGAACTGCTGCTTTTCATAATCCAGCTCTTTGCTCAAGCGGATAGCACCACTGGTTTTGTCTATCTCAAAACGCCCATTGTAATCATTCACCAGCGAGTATCGCACCTGACCTCCCAGGCCAAGATCTGGATCGTGGGTTTCCAACCAAGCTATGACAGTGCCAACTGGCAGGTCCTCAAGCACCTTCACGTTGTAACTGGATGGGATGAAAGCTGGAGAACAATCATTGACATCATCCAAAAACACCTCCAGAGGCACAACGGAAAACTGCTGATGGTCACTCTCTGCTTTGTCCCTAGCTTCAATTTTTAGAGTGTAGTTTGCTTTTGTTTCCCGATCTAGTTGATCAGCCACATACACCACTCCCGTGGAACTGTTGATGGCAAATTGCTGGGTGTCTGTCAGAACAGAGTAAGTTACTTCCCCGTTGGACCCAAGGTCTTTGTCTCTGGCTTCTACTTGGATAATTTCTGTACCAAGACTTGTACTTTCTAAAATGTTAACTGAGTAACTGTTCTGTAAAAAAACAGGCTTGTTATCATTTGCATCCCCTACAGTGACAGTCAACAGTCTCCACGCAGATTTCTGTGGCTTACCTAAATCATAAATTGTAATATTAAGGATATAGAGATCTGTTTTTTCACGGTCCAAGGGCATAAGAACTTGTAGTACACCTGTCTCTATGTCAATGTTGAAACAACTATCTGTATTACCATCAGAAATTGTATAAACTACTTTTCCATTAAAGCCTGAGTCTGCATCATAGGCTTTTATCCTCAGGATGGTGGCACCAACTGGCAGATCCTCCGAAACCATCACATCAGTTGGGAAGGCTTTGTCAAAATGTGGTGCCTGCCTGTTCACTGAATAATAATCAAGAAAACCATCTTCCAAATTCAACTTCACATTCGCTTTTGCCTTTTTGAGCAATTTTTCTGCTAGCCTCTGTGCAACTCTTGTCTCCCTACAGCTAAATGTCTTCGACGATACTTTGCCATGAACTATCGAGATATTAACAAACATAGCATCAGCAAAGTTCTCTCCATCAGTGGCCGTTATCTTAAGGCCAAAGTTGCTGTTCTTTATGCCAGAATTAATTAGAGATTTTTTAAGTTGAAGGACACCAGAATCAGGATTTAAATAAAAAATGCCAAGCTCATTTCCAGAGATTATTTTGTACTTTACAAGCTCTAACTCATCTATGTCTATAGCAGAAACAGCAGTAATGTGACCACCCACAGGAAAGTCAGATGAAATCACTCCCTGGCATGCCACCTTTTCAAAGAGGGGTTTGTTATCATTCACATTGCCTATGTATATGGTAACATTCACCTCGCTTTCATGGCGGTAGGGAGAACCCCAGTCAGAAGCTCTCACAATGAACCTGTAGCTTTCTGGTGAGGACTCAAAATCCAGTTCTTCAGATGTGCTGATGATGCCTGTAAACTGATTTATTATAAATGGTAGCGAGTTCAGACTGGCAATGCTGTATGTTATGTACCCATTTTCTCCTCTGTCTTTATCGACTGCTGAAACTGCCAACACGCTAAACCCCACAGGGACACTTTCATTGACGAATGAGCTGTAGGAAGGCTGCTGGAATTCCGGAGTGTGATCATTGGCATCTTCTAACCTGATGGTAACATGTGCTTTTAAATCATCACCTTTGTTGGTATACACTTCTAACTCGTAGAGGTCCTTCTCAATGATTTTTAAAGAACTAGCAGTAGTAATGAGGCCTGTGACAGGATTGATCTTAAAATTCTCAGCACCCTCACTAGGAGCTATTCTGTATTCCACACCCAGGGGCTCAGGCATCAGCTTAACGACTGCAACCACCACACCTGGAGGTGAAAATTCACTGATTGAAACATCATACGCTTCCTTTTCAAACTTCAAGGGGATACTTTCTTTCTTGGGACTAGCAATGTGGACCAGTTTGACTGCAGAAAATTTCTGAGGAGATCCTTTGTCTTTCGCCTGGAGAGTGAGGTTGTACCCGTAGGGGAAGCTGTCCCAGTCAATAGGTTTTCTTTCTTTGATTTTGTACTCATTCATCCATTTGCCTTCTTTAATCAGAAAGAACTGCTCCAGCGGATCTCCAGCCACAATCGAAACAGATTCAATTTCTCCATTGGCTCCTTCATCTAGGTCGTCAATGTTAATGACCGCATAGGTAGGCTCCTTGTCTGATGGGAAGGGAATATGTGTTACGACACTTATTGTTGGAGCGTGTTCATTTATACGTTCAATGTGAACATAAAGCTTAGCCGTACTGCTTACACCATTATTTCCATAAAGCTTCATCCCACGGTCCACAGCCAATATCTCAAGATCGTACCTGTTCTTTTCATCATAGTTTAACCGGCCACTTAAGGAGATAACACCACTTGTAGGATGTACCGAGAAGAGATCAACTTTGCTTTTGAAATAATAATAAAATTCGCCATTAGACCCAATATCAGCATCTGTTGCAGTCACTTGTGCAATGCTAGTCCTTAATGGAGTGCTTTCTGCTATCGTGACAGAGTATGTGGTTGGTGAAAACAAAGGTCTTAGGTCATTCATATCCAAAACCTGGATGTTCACTTTTGTCCATGCTTCCAGGTCCTCTCCTCTAACAGACCCTTTCACTATCAATAAATAGTTGTCCTGGATTTCTCTGTTTAATATAGCAGAATTCCCACCTTTAGTCCTTATTCTCAGGAAGCAAAAGTCAGCAATGACAACTTCCTCTGCTTTAAAAAAGCCCTCATCATCGCCAGACACTATCCTGTACTTGATATCCCAAGAAAGGTCGGACAAGGTGATGCCCATTCTCGTTTGACTGTTGACATAGGTCCTGGCTGCCGAATTCTCGTACACGGTTGCATTGTAAATGGAATGTGTGAAGTGAAAGCCAGGCGGTGCGGCTCCGTGTGCTACCTGGAAGAGGGAGGCCAGGAGCTCGGCAAGAAGAAGGGCAAGGCAAGGTGGAGGGGGCCGTGTGCCTGAGCAGTGGCCCATGTTCACCTCCATCACATCATCCTTTCAGCCTGTAAGAGGGAGAGAAAAAGAAAGGTCAGTGATTGAGAGGTAAAAAGTGTATTGAAAAAAGAACTAGTTACCACATATTCAGCCAAACAGAAAGGAAGAACACTGTATGCACGCAAAAGCAACAATTCTGCATTATATTTTTTGTGTATGTATATGCATAGAGTCATGCACACATACGTACAAATATATATATATATATGCATATGTACACACCTTTTTAAGATAAAAGTCCCATTGGGATCTAACCACATCCGTACATACGTGTAGACAGTACACAATAATAATCACAATGGAAAAAAGTAAAAGCAGACACACACTTGAATAAGTTCATATAATCACATTCTGAAATTATTGTTTATATTTACCAATAGTTTCAATTAAATTTAAACTCACTGCTTTTATAGCACACTGGAAGAGTCCATTTTAGATACAAACACTGGAATGAACAGAATTTTCATTATCTATGTAGCACCTTGACAGCTGAAGCTATCAGGATTTATATGGGCAGTTAAAGATCACATAATGAAATCTGAGAAACCGAGAAAAAGTAGTACATAAAAATAAGAGCCAACCATTACTAATGCCTACAAAAAAAATCAAAATTAAGGAAGAACAATGGCTATTTAAATGTAATTGCATACACATATGCATATGCATACATGTACCTAGATACTGAGAACAGAAAAAACACAATGAAGAAAATAAAACTGCTCAGCAGAGTTTCCAGATAAACACTCAGGTTAGTAAATGACACAGCTAGGTAGCACATCAGACTTAAGTCCACTCCTGCATATGCTCCTCAAGGTATCTGTGATTACCATCAGTACTATCCATCCAGTACATGTGGTAACATGCAGTATACGAGGAAAGAGTGGAACATTTTTCAACTGATGAACATTGAACATGTTCCACAAAAGCTGCATTAGTTATTTATCCCATACTCATCCCAACCTAGGAAAAACTTTCTTCTCCACTCTACTGTCTGCCCTGCTGTGAAGTGAACCTGATGACCTCCTTGCTTGGAGTGAATTCCTGCACCCAATTTCACCCCATAAGCTCCAGGCATAATTTGGCTACAAATCGGACGTGGCTTCATTACCAGCAGCCTGCCTTAATCCACACGTGGTCCCATTTCTCCACCCTGAAGCAGCAAGAGCCCTTCCACTGGTTTCAAAAGGTGGATCATAAGCCTTACTATTGCACTGCAATCAATAAGCAGATGTTTGAGGAGGATTTGGAGATCCTCATACAACCCAACTGCATATTAGTCCCAGAGCCTCACTTGGGGTATCTATATTTCCAGATTATACAGAGACGGGGGAAGCAGAGACTGGCAGAGATATCTGGAAGGTGCTTTGGAAGCTCTAGGTGAGGCTCCTGCTGACGGCTTTTCACTGAAAGGAAGGGAAAGGAGCCTGAGGAAACCTGTTGGATGCTTAAAGTGAGGCAGTGTGAATAAGATCTTTTGTTATGAAGTACCTGCACTCACGAAAATTATAGAAACCAATTGCAAAAGGCAATTGTTAAAAGACCCACTGCACACATGCGTGGTTCTCATTGTCATTTAAAAGCTGCTTGAAAATGCAGTTTTCTTCAAGCTAGAATATAGAGTGGAAAAGGATAGGAAAAGTTGTCGATAATGACAGGAGTTAATTTAAATTTCCAACTTGATTTCAGCATCCCCTAGGAGATTAATAAATTGCAGGCAAGTTTTGGAATAAGAATTCGTGTTAGTTATCCCTTCCAAAAGAACTGAATGACTATTGCATTTTTAAGTACTAATGACAATCACTTTATTGCACTGCTGTTTTAATGTTCACGCAAAACACTTAACTTCCTGATCCCACAGTCTGTATCCCATTGCTTAACACATTGACCAGTTTGATAGTTTTCCCAAATGTTTGTCAAGGCACACATCTTTCAACACGCTTGCACATGCAGCTCCCTCTGCCCTTCTTTCCTTTTTTTATTTTCTATTTTATCAACCACAAATAAAGAAGTCTTCATTAAAGAAAATAAACATCTAAGATTCTATCACCTCCTGGACTTGCATTCCAAACTAACAAGGCAAAACCCCACAGAAGCACAAGCTGCACTTCCCTTCCTGAATGTGCCCATTCAGTTGCTGTACAGGTATCACTCAAGTCATACAAGTAACATTTTAACCCACACAGTTTATACAGCCTTCCAGCATACACTGTGCCCATAAGTAGCCAGTAAGCCCAGGCAGATCTCCAGGACACCTAGGATGGAATTTTACTACTTCAGCTATTTTTACTGTTGCTGCGATTTTCACCCAACTAAAAGACCAGAGCAGTGCCACCTTATTTTTCAGTACAGCAAACATTCATCGACCAAATCTGTTGGTGAGAAAATATCAAAGAAGTCCCTTATTTTCACGGGGTTTTATGCGAATCACAGAGTACTGCCACTTAAAGCTACTGCTTCAACCTAACATGGGAGACAGTGCTCAACATAACCAATATATTGTGTGCTGCTGAGAAAAAGACAGCCAAGGGAATGTGAAATACTAATGGAAAAGACCAAACTCTTAACAAAATAATTATTAAAACTATCAAAATCCTCAACAGACTGTGTTACTACTGCCTTTTACCAAGAGCACTCCAACATTCTCCCTCTATACTTCAATGCCAGCCTCTGCCCATTCCTAACAGTGAATTTTTGCTGGCTTACAACAGAGACTGATATCATGTTTCATATGAGCACCCAGACTCTATTTGACTGCAGCTCAGCAGCTTCTCAGAAACAGGTCCATTCGGGGAACAAACAAACTATAGTATTCCATTTGTGTCTCATTTGGTGGTATAGTTCTTCTGCCCACACCATAGCTCACCCCAAGCTGGCTTCTTTTTTTTCTCTCACAGTCATCACCATCAGGTTTCCAGGTCCTTTGTCATCAGAAATTATCTTTCCTGAGAAATCCATTGCTACAAGAAAAATACTACAAGCAAAAGAAAACCACCACAAATAACTCTACCTTCAGTTACAGACCCTGCAGTGGCAGACAGGCACCAGAACAGACATTTACAAAGCTATGCATTATGAAAAAGCTGTGTCTATTCCAGGTAATATAATGGAACAACCTGATGCTCATTGCATTTATCAATTCTTTTTACAGAAAGCCAGGGTCAAAACCTAATCTCAAATGCACAACTGTAAATCCACTTACGTCAGCAGTCTACAAGCTTTTAGTGGTTCAGTATAACCAAGGTCCGGAAACAATAAGTTCCATGCAGAAACAACATGTATGTGTGTATGTATACAGAGCACGTGTGTTTTTGAATGTGTTTCAGTTCTGTACACATATGAATGAAGAAACACTGTCTGTATATTTTTAAGTATGATTTCAGGTTTGGTGCTGAAAAAATCGGTCTTTCCCATCAGGCAGCACTTTGAGAGTCTGATTTCACTTCAGATGTGACACGTAGTGCTGCAACAAGCTCCTCACTGAACTTACTCATCTATCCATACACTTACATGGTCATCATTATTATATTATTTGAAAATCCCAACAGACAAGCTATTAAACTTCCACTTGGGCTACCCAAGAATGTTTTATTCATTTACTGAATTCCTTTCTTCTGGGGTATTTGTTTTTAAGAGTTCATAATACGTACATACTTAACGCACAGGAAATGTAACACGATAGGTTATAGAAACAAAGTACAAAGCAACCCACCGTAAATTAAGAGGCATTTCTTTAAAGGCACCTCTTGTCAAAAAATGTTATGGTTTGGAGTGAAGAGAAAGACTGTGATTACTTGTGCTTGATTTTGAAACATTTGGGCAGGAGCTGCTCAAGAAAAAAATCCCCCAGTAGTGTTCAGCTGCAAGAAAAGAAACAGCTCTCTAACAAGAAGAGACTAAAACACAGAACTTTCTAAAAACCCAAGGATGCAACAGGATGACATAGAGTACAAGTCCAGAAACTTTCTGCTCCAGCGCACATTAAATGCTCTGGTCTTGAAGTGGAAAGAAAGGAATGGAGCCATAGGAAAGTCTGGTTTGATTTTTAGCGCTCTTAAAAGCAAATGTGACAGTGATGGAGAACTATGACTTCGCATTTAGTTCTCCACTCAGCTGCCTGTGCTTCGCCCCTTGAACAAGGAATACCTACATAACCCAAACCTTGCAGAGTAGGTCCAGGACCTGTGGGCGGACAGTGCTCCTTAGAGGAACCACGAGGTATGAGTCTCATTTCTTTTTTTCCATCTTTTTCATCAATCTGCAGTGTACCAGACTGGGAAGAACAACTCAAGTCCCAAGAACTGCCAAGACTCCCACACACCAGAACTGTGGGTTTAATCTAATGTGCAGATGCGAAACAAGTGCTGCACGATCCTCCTTTTGATTCCCTCTCCCAAGACTAATTCCTCCAATCCCAAAGATCTCCATACTGAAAAATACATGAAAGAGAAAACAATATATATACTCTTGGGTCAACTATGAAAATACTAACAAGTGCCAAAAGGACTTTTAGAGAACATGAGGAATACAGCAGGTAAACTTCTTCAGCAGGCAGAAGGAATAAGATTTTAGCAATACACAACAGGGAAAAGAAGAATCTTGTTCTCTCCCCCTACTTATCCTCCAAGTCCAAATTTATCCTGTAGGAGTATTTCCAGCTGAATGTAAGGTAAAACATAGAATCATAGAATGCTTTGGGTTGGAAGGGACCCTTAAGATCATCTAGTTCCAATCCCCCTGCTATGGGCAGGGACACCTCTCCCTAGACCAGGCTGCTCACAGCCCCATCAGCCAGGCCTTGTTTCCAGGGAGAGGGCATCCACAACCTCACTGGGCAACCTGTGCCAGTGTCTCACCACCCTCACAGTAAAGAATTTCTTCCTAATATCTAGTCTAAATCTACCTTCTTCCAGTTTAAAAGCATTTCTCCTTATCCTGTTGCTACTTTGGCCTTATAAAAAGTCCCTCCCAGTTTTCCTGTAGGCCCCACTCAGGTATTGGAAGGCTGCTATAAGGTCCTTCTGCAGCCCTCTCTTCTCCAGACCTGAAGGACCCCAACTCTCTCAGCCTGTCCTCGCAGGGGAGGTGCTCCAGCCCTCTGATCATCTTTGTGGCCCTCTTCTGAACTTGCTCCAATGTTGTTCTTGTGCTGGGGGTTCCAGAACTGGATGCAGTACTCCAGGTGGGGTGTCACAAGAGTGGAGCAGAGGGGCAGAATCACCTCCTTCAACCTTCTGGTCACATGTCTCTAGAAGGATACAGCTGGCCTTCTAGGCTACAAGTGCAAATGAACTCAGGGAATGTCAGCAGCCAATACCATACAAATACTTGAAGATTTTCTACAGGTCCTTTGAAAGAAAAGGGAAAATAAATCAATTTCATAGAATTATAGAATCCCCAGAATTGGAAGGGACCTTTGAAAGTCATCTAGGCCAACTCCCCTGTGATGAACAGGGACATCCACAGCTAGATCAGGTTGCCCAGGGCCTGATTCAGGCTCACCCTAAAATCTCCAGGGATGGGGCATCCATCACATCTCCTGGCAACCTGTTCCAATGCCTCAACATCCTCACTGTAAAAGGCTTTTTCCTCAAATCTAATCTAAATCTACCCTCTTTAAGCTTGAAACCATTTCCCCTTGTCCTCTCAACACAGACCCTGTTAAAGAATCTGTCCACTTCTTTCCTGTAGCTCTCCTTCTGATATTGAAAGGCCACTATTAGGTCACCTCAGAGCCTTCTCCTCCCCAGGTTGAACAGCCCCAGCTTTATCAGAGGTGTTCCAACCCTTTGGTCATTTTTGTGGCCCTCCTCTGGACATGCTCCAACAGGTCCATGTCTCTTTTGTACTGAGGACTCCACATCTGGACATGGTACTCCAGGTGAGGCCCTACCAGTGCAGAGCAGAGGGGTAGGATCATGTTCCTCAACCTGCTGGCCATGCTTCTAGGATACAGTTGGTTTTTCTTGGGCACCAAGGGCACATCGCTGGCTCATGTCCTGCATACCATCCACCAGTACCCCCTGGTCATTTTTGGCAAGACTGCTCTCAGTCCTTTCCCTCCCCAGCTTGTTCTGGTAGTGGATGTTGCTTCAATCCAGATACAAGACCTTGCATTTTGGTTTGTTGAATCTCATGAGGTTCACCTGAACACACTCCTCAAGCCCGTCTAGGTCCTTCTGGATGGCATACTGTCCATTTGGTGCATAAACCACACCCCACAGCTTCATCTCATCAGCAAACATGCTGAAGGTGCACTCAACCCCACCACCAATGTCACTGATAAAGATATTAAGGTGTATCGGTCGCAGCACTGACCCTTGGGGGATACCACTCATCACTGATCTCCATCCAGACACTGAGCCATTGACCACCACTCTCTGGACTTGATCCTGCAGCCAGTTCTCCATCCATCAAACAGTCCACCCAACAAATCCATATCTTTCCAATTTGGAGAAAAGGATGTTGTGGGGTACCACATCAAAAGCCTTACTGAAGTCCAGATAGATAACATGAGTAACTCTCTTTCCCTGTCCCTTGATGCAGTGACACTGTCATAAAAGGTCACTAGATTGGTAAAGTAGAATTTGCCCTTGGTGAAGCCATGCTTGTTCTCCCGTATCCCTCCCTGTCTTTTTTTTTATACTTTACCTTCTAGCTTCATCACAAACACTCACTGAAGCTCTGCAAGAAGAAAAAAAATTGCTTTTTAACTTCAGGTGACAATTTTATGAGAATCAAGGTATTTATGAACCTCTGTCCATGAAGGAAAAGAACAGGAAAATAGGGTTTGGTCTCACTTAAAAGTTTTCGCACTATTTTTACTTTTCCCATAGAACCTGTGACAGTTGGGATGCCTCATCAGACAGAACAGACTTCGTGAGTTCACAGTATGGAAAAATACTACAATTGGGAAATACTAACCCCTTCTTGGGAAAGGTGTCATAATTCTCATTCGAACAATAGCTATTTAAATTCTTTTAAATAAGCAGCTTTTCAGCAAGAAGGTATGTTTTATAATGTGAAGCTCTTTTTTTAGAGGGCAGGAAAACATTAACTTCATACGCTTGTGACATCTAAATAGTAGGCTGCAAAACAATGCAACTGCAGCAGGAACAGCAGCAGATTTTGTTGGAAGCAACCTCAATCTTCCAAGTAACTTCTTCCTTTCACTCAAACAACATCAAAATAGGCAGTAGCCTGCTTTTAAAACTTAGAACACAGTCATGTAGGCAACTCTGCTTCGCAGTTGTTACCTATTTAAGTCCTACACCAAGCTGCAACACTGATAGGAGAAGTTGATTTTCACCAAGTCAACCATTTTGCAGTCAGGATGTGGGCCCACATACGTTACTGCCCTCTCCTGGAAAGGCCCTCTTCCATAGCACAGAACTATGGAAAACTCTTCAGAGCTCATGGAAATCCATATTTAAGAAATGTAGAAAACAGTTATCTCGGAGTTTAAGACACTGATGTCTTTCTGCCAGCATACTTGAGGCATGGGTTAGAGACAGCCATGGATTTTATACTCTGTAGTCAATGTGAAGACACTATTATTAGGACTTTATCAAATGAGAATAAATGTGGAAAAAAAAAACATTTAGATGGTTCTTTCTCTAGTCAGGTATCTGAACTGTAACCAAACATACTCCACCATAATTTACCCAGCTAGGATGGGATTTGAATTTGCTGACCAAGGAAAGCAATTAGAATCTACAGTAAGAACTGAGAGTTAGTGCCATATGGAAATGAATTAGAAATGCACGTTCAACTCTAGGCAGGAGGGAAAAACTGCCTGACTGATACTGATAGTAGATTTATGCCAGGGAATATATTCACAGGGCTACCAGCTCTCTGATGAATACAAAGATATGATTTTCCATACAGATGATTGTATCACTACGTGTTTATCCCAAAAAGAGATGATGAAGAGAAATCAACCACTCCCGCAGAGTAACCCCTTGCAACAGACAGCACAATAAATCCCAGTCTTCCTTAGAGCTGCAAATCCTCCCACTGCCAGCATGTAATTCTGTATGGGAGAGAGGCCACTCAGCATGCAGCAAGTACAATTCCAGGCTGTCCCTAGGAAGTGAAGATTTAGCCACCCAGCCGTATGTTATGAATAACTCTGATTTGCTAACAGGTGCTGGGGATTTTTCCATGCAACACCAAATTTGCCCAGTATCAGTTCATCAGCAAATGCTTCCACTTGCAAGCAGGAGCCGGTGTCGTCTGTCTCCTCGGGGAGCTGCTGCAAAGCATCTTTGGGACTCTCCCTTCCCCCAAAGGATGAAACATGGCTTGGGGAAAGGGCAGTGGGGGAGAGGGGAGAAATAATCTGCCGCCATGTGAGATTTGTCAAAAGGGAATTCCAGAGAGCAGTCTTACAAGGGATTTGCGCTTGTCCCTTGGTGGTCTGTCCCAGCGGAAACAAAGACCAATGCTCAGTTTTTATGCGTTATCTCCAATTCCCCCAGGCTCCTGCTTCTTAATCACTGTAAAATGAGGAAGCTTTAGGGCACTTTCAAAATGAGCAAGCTATCTTCACTGGGGCTGCGTGCTTCCCCATACTCAGAAATGCTACTTCTTGCTTGTTCTGCTTTTCTGTAAGGAGCAGCTGGCTCACTACAGAGCTGCACTCTCAGCACCTGCCCCTGCAGGCAGTGGGCTGGGACAGGCAGCAAAACCATGCTGCACCATGCAGCACCTCCATCCACTGCTAAAACTGGGGCTCCAGTGGGATTCCAGCAGAGGGACTGAACTGGGCTCCTTGGAAAAGTTATCCTTACTATAAAACAAATAAGCCATAAATAATACATGAACTCCAGTCTACCTAGTGCTGTGGTACAATGCCGGTGCAGAAGGGGCAGCTCCGCAGATGAAGAAGCACCCCTCACCCTTCTCACATAAGGTTCATTCCCACTCTGTGAACACTATTCCATAGCAATTCTCCTTCAGATCCATTCCTGCCCTGATGGGCACTGCAGCTGCTCTGCTCTCTGTTTGGGATCCTGCACATGCTCCTCCTGACAGCTTGTATGGTCTTGTATACACTGTTTGGCTGCAGTTTATAGTCAGAAAGAAGTCTGTGAGATTTACAACTACTGTTTTCCAGGGCCATAATAGGTATGTAGGTGTAAGGACTAGGGTAGCTGTTACTCTCAAAGGGAAAAAATAACTATTTATCTTCCTCAGCCTCTCTGCATGTTGAGGCTGAGCAGCTCAAATGGTCCAAATCTTTATATATGGGCAAGAGCCAGCTGCTAGAAAAAGAGATGAATATACAAAAGTTCTTCCCAGTTGACAGCTATACGTATAAAGAAACAACATAAAATGGAGAGCAGGGGAAAAGATTACAGCATGGCAAGTCAAAATAACAGGAATCCAGTGAAGGTTATACAAAAAGCACTGTGAAATATGGAGGATGGAATTGGATGATCTTCAAGGGTCCCTTCCCTCAACTCAAATGATTCTCTTCTATTCTTAGGTTTGATATTATGAAACATTTCTCAGAAAGAGTGGTCAGACGCTGGAATGGGGTGTCCAAGGAGGTGGTGGAGTCACCAACTCTGGAAGTGCTCAAGAAATGTTCAGACATTGTACTACAGGACATGGTTTAGTAGGGGAATACTGGTGGTAGATGGGAAGTCAGACTAAATGATCTTGGAGGTCCTTCCCCACCTTGGGAAGTCTACCATTCTTTAATTCTATAATCTGAGGAGAAATGGTTTCAAACTAAAAGAAGGGAGCTTTAGATTGATATAAAGAACAATTTCTTTTACACTAAGGGCAGTGAGGCACTGGCACAGGGTGCCCAGAGAGGTGGCAGACGCCCAGCCCCTGGAGACACTCAGTGTCAGGCTGAACGAGGCTCAGAGCAACCTGATCAAACTCTAGGTGTCCCTGTTCAATGCAGGGCAGTTGGACCAAATCATCTTTAGAAATCCTTTCCATCTCAAATGATTCTATGACTCTACAAGTCCATGGAAACAAGAGAGGCAGCCAGGAGAGGGATGCATCCAAGTGCAGTTAAGAAAAAATATATATATTAATATAATAATTAAACACACACACACAAACAGAAAAATAATTAAACTTGATGAATGCTAAGGAGAAAAAATTAATTTTCTTTCTTAAGGCTAGAAATTTGATCATTGCTTTTGCAATACTGTTTCTGTTCAAGACAGCCTGAGGTTTAACAAAATCAAGAAGAGTTTTGCACTTGGGAAGGAATAATCACAAGTATCAGCATAGGCAGGGAGAAGATCTGCTGGAGAGGAGCTCTGAGGAGAAGGACCTGGGGGTTCTGATGGACAACAGGTTGGCCATGAGCCAGCAGTGTGCCCTGGTGGCCAAGAAGGCCAATGGGATCCTGGGGTGCATTAAAAAAAGCGTGGCCAGCAGGTCAAGGGAGGTGATCCTCCCCCTCTACTCTGCCCTGGTGAGGCCTCACCTGGAGTACTATGCCCATTTCTGGGCTCCCCAGCACAAAAAAGACAGGGATCTCCTGGAAAGAGTCCAGCAGAGGACCACAAAGACGATAAAGGGCATGGAACACCTCCCTTACGAGGAAAGGCTGAGCAACTTGGGTCTATTCAGCCTTGAAAAAAGAAGACTCAGAGGGGATCTTATTAATAGTTTTAAATATCTTAAGTGTGGGAGTCAAAGGTACAAGGCCAACCTCTTTTCAGTGGTCTGTGGGGACAGGACAAGGGGAAATAGCCATAAACTTGAGCATAGGAAGTTCCACACCAATATGTGACTTCTTTTTGGTAGGACAGGAATCTTCAGGGTGCTGGCTCATGCCACAGAGCCCCAGACATGACCCAGAGCTGCCTCCATTTCTAGAGCAACCCAACGGAAATGTATACAACCAACTCAAGATGCCTATACAGATCTGACTTCCAGGCAAAGCTGAGCAATCAGTCTGGAACACAATTCCCCAAAAACTGCCTCCCATAAATCAGCCTCTGATAATCTGGAGCATGTCTAAGCCATCAGACGTTCACATAAAACCAAGAGAAGCAACCACTGATGAAAACAGTCACTAATTTCTGAATGTTTCTGTGCAAAAAAATCAGTTATGTCAAAAAGGCAGCATTTAGAGAAAGGGATGCAGCCATCACTTTTTAAAATTACGTACAGTTCAGGTCATGCAAATAGTTAACCTGCCTAAGTAAGAAGTAAAGCATGGATATACTGGGTCAAATACATCACAGTTTCACTCAGATAAGAGGAATCCACACTACAGACACTGCACCTGAAATAGAAAAGTTGATGGGTGAGCCCTACACTAAACAAGTCTAGCACAAAAACCCACTAATTCCCTTTCCAGGCTATGCGTTAAGGCCAAAGCACCACAGGGAAGATTGCATTCCATCAGAGCTCACCTTAGAATGAAAAACACCTGAATCCACAGAAGGTGCGGAATGCAATTATTTCCAATGGAATATATTAACATGCTATTTTATATGCACAAGGAAATGTTGATGGTGCCAGGATGGACCTACATTTGCCACACAGGGGAATCTATGGTACCATCAGCCATCAAAGGACAGGCACAGCACCAAAAGTAATTCTGCATGTAAAAATGCAAGCAAGTTCCCCGTACTGAAACCATGCATGCTTCTACCCACCTCTGGTCCTCCAGTGGCCAGCTCATGCATGGATAACTGAGATGATAACCACATCTTAGCTAACAAAACATTAACTCAAACCACTTCAGCTTCCCAATTCGTCTGAGTCCAATCACCACAGCAGGGATTCAGTGCCTGCTACATGTTTGGGAAGGTCCCAATTCCAAGCTCCAAAGAGCAGAGATCCCTATTTAAAGCCAAACTGTTAGCTTTTGTTTATTTATAGCAAAACCATTAACTGCCAATCGTATTTGTTTGCTGGAAAACTAACACTCCAAAATAAACATGAGTTGAAAGACCATTCCCAGAACACTGAATGATATCAGGCACAGTGCTAAGAATGTAAATCTCAAACATCAAAACACATGAGGAACAAACAATCCATTATTTCTGTGCCAGAAAAGAGGTTGCCCATAAGCCGCCAGCTAGCTGCATGGTTATCTACAGTCCAGAAGTTATTTACACCCTGAAGAATGACAGACACCTCTGTACAGTATTGGAAAGTATCTCCATGGCTATCAGAATATGTCTGGTTAAATGAGGTACCTCTGAACTCAGAGTTTCAATAATCATCACAGAAAAGTGCCTTTAAAATAAACAGCATTACAGGCAGATCCTCAGAAAGAGCATCATAGTATTTATGAGCCCAATTCATAGGCCAAANATGTTCAGACATTGTACTACAGGACATGGTTTAGTAGGGGAATACTGGTGGTAGATGGGAAGTCAGACTAAATGATCTTGGAGGTCCTTCCCCACCTTGGGAAGTCTACCATTCTTTAATTCTATAATCTGAGGAGAAATGGTTTCAAACTAAAAGAAGGGAGCTTTAGATTGATATAAAGAACAATTTCTTTTACACTAAGGGCAGTGAGGCACTGGCACAGGGTGCCCAGAGAGGTGGCAGACGCCCAGCCCCTGGAGACACTCAGTGTCAGGCTGAACGAGGCTCAGAGCAACCTGATCAAACTCTAGGTGTCCCTGTTCAATGCAGGGCAGTTGGACCAAATCATCTTTAGAAATCCTTTCCATCTCAAATGATTCTATGACTCTACAAGTCCATGGAAACAAGAGAGGCAGCCAGGAGAGGGATGCATCCAAGTGCAGTTAAGAAAAAATATATATATTAATATAATAATTAAACACACACACACAAACAGAAAAATAATTAAACTTGATGAATGCTAAGGAGAAAAAATTAATTTTCTTTCTTAAGGCTAGAAATTTGATCATTGCTTTTGCAATACTGTTTCTGTTCAAGACAGCCTGAGGTTTAACAAAATCAAGAAGAGTTTTGCACTTGGGAAGGAATAATCACAAGTATCAGCATAGGCAGGGAGAAGATCTGCTGGAGAGGAGCTCTGAGGAGAAGGACCTGGGGGTTCTGATGGACAACAGGTTGGCCATGAGCCAGCAGTGTGCCCTGGTGGCCAAGAAGGCCAATGGGATCCTGGGGTGCATTAAAAAAAGCGTGGCCAGCAGGTCAAGGGAGGTGATCCTCCCCCTCTACTCTGCCCTGGTGAGGCCTCACCTGGAGTACTATGCCCATTTCTGGGCTCCCCAGCACAAAAAAGACAGGGATCTCCTGGAAAGAGTCCAGCAGAGGACCACAAAGACGATAAAGGGCATGGAACACCTCCCTTACGAGGAAAGGCTGAGCAACTTGGGTCTATTCAGCCTTGAAAAAAGAAGACTCAGAGGGGATCTTATTAATAGTTTTAAATATCTTAAGTGTGGGAGTCAAAGGTACAAGGCCAACCTCTTTTCAGTGGTCTGTGGGGACAGGACAAGGGGAAATAGCCATAAACTTGAGCATAGGAAGTTCCACACCAATATGTGACTTCTTTTTGGTAGGACAGGAATCTTCAGGGTGCTGGCTCATGCCACAGAGCCCCAGACATGACCCAGAGCTGCCTCCATTTCTAGAGCAACCCAACGGAAATGTATACAACCAACTCAAGATGCCTATACAGATCTGACTTCCAGGCAAAGCTGAGCAATCAGTCTGGAACACAATTCCCCAAAAACTGCCTCCCATAAATCAGCCTCTGATAATCTGGAGCATGTCTAAGCCATCAGACGTTCACATAAAACCAAGAGAAGCAACCACTGATGAAAACAGTCACTAATTTCTGAATGTTTCTGTGCAAAAAAATCAGTTATGTCAAAAAGGCAGCATTTAGAGAAAGGGATGCAGCCATCACTTTTTAAAATTACGTACAGTTCAGGTCATGCAAATAGTTAACCTGCCTAAGTAAGAAGTAAAGCATGGATATACTGGGTCAAATACATCACAGTTTCACTCAGATAAGAGGAATCCACACTACAGACACTGCACCTGAAATAGAAAAGTTGATGGGTGAGCCCTACACTAAACAAGTCTAGCACAAAAACCCACTAATTCCCTTTCCAGGCTATGCGTTAAGGCCAAAGCACCACAGGGAAGATCGCATTCCATCAGAGCTCACCTTAGAATGAAAAACACCTGAATCCACAGAAGGTGCGGAATGCAATTATTTCCAATGGAATATATTAACATGCTATTTTATATGCACAAGGAAATGTTGATGGTGCCAGGATGGACCTACATTTGCCACACAGGGGAATCTATGGTACCATCAGCCATCAAAGGACAGGCACAGCACCAAAAGTAATTCTGCATGTAAAAATGCAAGCAAGTTCCCCGTACTGAAACCATGCATGCTTCTACCCACCTCTGGTCCTCCAGTGGCCAGCTCATGCATGGATAACTGAGATGATAACCACATTTTAGCTAACAAAACATTAACTCAAACCACTTCAGCTTCCCAATTCGTCTGAGTCCAATCACCACAGCAGGGATTCAGTGCCTGCTACATGTTTGGGAAGGTCCCAATTCCAAGCTCCAAAGAGCAGAGATCCCTATTTAAAGCCAAACTGTTAGCTTTTGTTTATTTATAGCAAAACCATTAACTGCCAATCGTATTTGTTTGCTGGAAAACTAACACTCCAAAATAAACATGAGTTGAAAGACCATTCCCAGAACACTGAATGATATCAGGCACAGTGCTAAGAATGTAAATCTCAAACATCAAAACACATGAGGAACAAACAATCCATTATTTCTGTGCCAGAAAAGAGGTTGCCCATAAGCCGCCAGCTAGCTGCATGGTTATCTACAGTCCAGAAGTTATTTACATCCTGAAGAATGACAGACACCTCTGTACAGTATTGGAAAGTATCTCCATGGCTATCAGAATATGTCTGGTTAAATGAGGTACCTCTGAACTCAGAGTTTCAATAATCATCACAGAAAAGTGCCTTTAAAATAAACAGCATTACAGGCAGATCCTCAGAAAGAGCATCATAGTATTTATGAGCCCAATTCATAGGCCAAAATCATTCCAAAAAGAAAATAAAACAACAACAAAAAAATAAATTTTTAGTTCTCTTCACTGACAGAGGTCCACGCTCTCCTTGGGAGAAGGCTGAAGTTCCCTCTAAAAGGAATAAGATTCCTGTGTGGAAAACCAGTGAGAGCAGCCTTACAGAGCTATAGGGTCCATCCCTTCCCCAGGAAAGGTGGGGCACTACAGGGTGCATGGGAAGCCCCACACGTAGGCACACAGGGAAG
Organism: Odontophorus gujanensis; assembly: GCA_013399175.1. Classification (NCBI taxonomy): domain Eukaryota; kingdom Metazoa; phylum Chordata; class Aves; order Galliformes; family Odontophoridae; genus Odontophorus; species Odontophorus gujanensis. The sequence goes on along the minus strand of VXAB01004610.1, from coordinate 164,320 downwards.
CAGTAACTGCTTCAAAGCTGAGTGCTATCTCCCGCCTGACATCACAACAGATCCAGGATTTTCCTAAAGCACTCACATCCAGTGACTGTCAGCAAAGCCTCACTTCCCAAGCACCTGTATCCATTTCAAAAATGCTGCTGCTGAACTCCACGATCTTCACATACACCTGACAGACAGATCAGTGCATACATTCATCCCATTTCCAGATCAGGAAACAAGCACTGATGTTGCAAGCCTCCTGCTCCAACCCACATTGGAAAATCCCAAACATCCCCCTGCTGCCAGCCTTTGCTGCCTGCCTGCACTGCCCATTGTACCTGCATGAATCTGGGAAAGAAGGTTTCCCTACAAAGTAGCACTCATTACATGGTTACATTTTCAAAACCCAGGGTCAAACAATTATTCTTCTCATCCTATTGCTGTGGTTAGCACTGAAAATCCACTATTTATTCACAACTGAGCAGTTTGGCTTTGGTCTGACAAATCATACCTGGATATTCAAAACTTAACTGGAGACACTGATCATAAAGTGGAAACATAATGTTATAAATAACAAAAACAACAATATTGTGACTCCATTATGCCGTTGAAACTGGTAGCCACCAGGAATCATACAATTACTGAACGTTTAGGACTGGAAAAGACCAACAAGATCACCTAGACCAACTGCCAGCTCACCCCCACCATGACCACTCACCACATCCCTCAGTGCCACATCTCTACGGTTCTTGAACACCTCCATGGATGGTGACTTCACCTCTCTGGGCAGCCTGTGACAATACATCACCACTATTTCTGAGAAGAAATTTCACCTAATATCCAATCTGAACCTCCTCTGGTGCAACTTGAGGTTATTACCTCTCACAGAAGAAGCGGGTCTCAAAGAAGAGGGTCATCTCCTAATGCCTTACCCTACCTCATTCATTCTTCCAGAGTCAGAATCACCTGCAACCTGAAGTCAAGATGCAGTACCTGTACTCAGCAGAAAGTTCATGTATGCCACATGCACATCAAACACTGGTTAGGGTAAATCAGCCAAACACATGCAGTGGGGTCAGCTTGGTCCCTCTGCCCACACATTCCTCCTGTCTCCCCCTCTAACCTCATCATGCTGTCAGTTTGCTGGAGCATGTCACTCACCTGAAAGTCCCCGAAATGAAAGGATTCCAGCCTAAATTACAGCTGTTAGCTCACGTCCAGTGAGACTTTTTGCTTCTAAACTTAAAACCTCAACTGAAAACCAAGTTTTGCTTATCAAGGCACTTCTTGCATACAGCACATCCTCATCTTCCACTATGTACTGATTGGAAGTCAGCTGCCATTTCAATCTGATGCCTGAAAATCTCCGGAAAGGTTAAAAAAAAATCTTTGTCAGACAGCTTCAGGTCACAAATCAAAGTCATCAGGAATGATTTAGAATGAGTTGAGGCTGCACTATCTGTTTCCTCGGTACTTTTAAGATGAAAGTAAAGAACAAAAAAGTAAGAGTCAAAAAACAGCAATGTAGCTGCTTGCTGAAACATACCTAGCAATATTACAAATTCATAAAGAAAAGAAAAAAATAGAATGCATGTCACACTTGTGAAACTATTACCAGTAAGGAGAAAATGTCTTTGGATATAATAAAAGAAGGCTCTCAATAGCTCTTGGCATATGAAAGTCACTACGAGGACTACAATAAAACTGAGAATACTGAAAACGAGCCATCTCACATACTTCACATACATTCTAATTTATGTTCAAATGCTACTGCATTAAATTCTGTAATCTTTGGCTTTGGGAAAAAATAATTTTATTTTATAAGATGAACTATAATATATACTGTTTCTCTGAAGAAAAACTATTGGTGGAACATAAACAAAGTAGTTTTTTTGTTGTTTTTTTTTTAACACTGAAAGTAACTGGTTCTCACTTTCAAAGGGCTTTCATAAAGTGAGCACACTTACTATAAGCAGGGCTATGCACACATACGGCCCATGTGTGCATACACACACACATCCAGGCCGGTTCACCACGCTCAGCTGCCTTTGTCATCCATTAGCCACCCATCCTGAGACACCTAAAATGTTTGCTGTTATTGTTGCTGATGTATTTAAGAGATGTTCTAACGCCAGCTACCACAGCCTGATGTCAACCAATTCCTTTGGGAGCACTGCAGACACAGCTGAACCTGAAACCCGTTGCATCCATATCCATCACTTCATGCTACAGCATGGAAATCGTGGCAGGATGAGCCAATACCACCACCGAAGCAGTTTCCAGATTCACCTCTTTCTTCCCCTTTCTCCAATTTGTTTTCCCTGTCGTTGGGTTTGTTTTCCTTTGTGTTTTGTTTTATGGATTTTGTTTACCCTGAGCTCCCCTATCACGAATACAGCCACAAACAAAGGGAGATGGAGCAGGTCCTGGGGCAGGTGGGACGCATCTTCCTCACGGCCATGGCTGCACAAACTGTTTGTCAACAACAGCTGGAACTAAGGCAACCCAAGATGGTTGTGTACAGGGCAGAAAGGACCTTCAGGAAACATACTGAACACTATCAAAATACCAGAGTCTGAAATAGGCACATGAAGTATTTAAAAGCTTTCACACTCAAAAGAAATTTTGTTTACTACCCAGTATTTGAACAGCTTTTTCTTGGCTATTGTAAGATTGTTCCCAAACAGTGTGAATTCGATGCTGTAGTGAATAGTAGCACACTGACTCCTATTTACAGCCCATTCAGCAACACAACTCCACAAACAACATGTAGGATTTCCACACTTTATGAAATAAAACCTGTTCTTGGCTCAAAGGAAGCTGTGCAAATTAGCTGACAAAACTATTTCCTTTTGTTTTTAATCCTTAACATAAAAACTTAAAGGAAAAGGAGGACTATTAATCAAGAAATAGGAAAAACTTTATTAAAAGCATTACAGCCATCAAGCATTGTTAATGCCCCTGCCTTAATGACATGCAAAACACTCAGTATCCAGGGAAACGGCGTCATAATGAAGTTGGAGACTACTGTATAAATGCACCTTCTAAATCACCCCCAAGAATGTAGATTCCTCGGGGACTGGCCAGTTTATTAGTGTGACACCCTGATAGCTTCGACATGCTGCAGCTTCAAAACAAAAAGCTAACAAGCTACTTTGGCACAAAGAGCCCTTTTGTCTGCGGCGCACAGACAGCCCCTTCTTAGCATCTGCATACAGAGTTTACACGGGGAGGTTTCTCTAAGACTCCAAGTGATTCATCTTCATGAGAGTTGTTCAAAAATCTGTAATGACGGGCACTAATTAAACTGCATAGCCAGCAACAAACAGAGTAGAGATGCTGTCATCCCTTCCCACTTTTCAGCGGACTGAAATGTGCAACAAGAGAAATACTGAAACCTTCCGCACTTCTCAGGAGCCCGGTGGCCTGAAACCCACTTCAGAAAGCATTCATTTATTCTCCTGATTTCTGTGGCAGCTTACTTCAACCACCAAACAACTGAATATAAAGCAGTTCTGGTCAGGTTCAACCACTCCGTCACTTTGTGGTTGAACTCTGGTGTTCCCCCCTTCCAGTGCATGTCAGAGCTTTACAGAAGCACACACCTTAGCACGGCCCTGTAACCTTTCTCTCTGACCTTTTCACCGTGGCAGAACTGAATTCCCTTCGGTTCACGCTTTTCCACAACTGTAACACCCTTTATAAGAACGAAGCACATAACCTAACCTATCTACAGCATTTCCAACGTGCCCTCGGGAAGAGAAGCCAAGTGCTAAGTAACCCAACTCCCAGCTGCTACTGGAAGGCACACACACTCACACAACCCCGCTGCTCTGTTTGATGCTGTCAAGCGTTAAGCTGTATGCCAAAAAAAGGTTCCATCATCCTCGTGCTGCTGCTTCCTTGGAGCCCTGTCTCTTTGATTTTCAGAAACTGTTCTCCTTTCCTGTCGCAGTCCCCACTGCCTCTCTACTCAGACCTGAAGACAACTTGTTTACCTCTCTCTCTTCTACCCACACTGCTCTGGGGATGGTCTCATATCGTTCAAGCAATGTTCATATCCCCAGTAAATTCTGCTGCTTTTCTCACACCTCCCCCTCCTGTAGACCTCAGTGGGGCTGAACCTAATTTCTAACCTCCACAAACAGCCCTATCTCCTGAACTGCCTCGTGGCAAAATCTGATGTTTCTTCTCAAGCTCTGAAGCTCACTTACACATACACAAAGTGATCTTGCACAATTAACCTTTATAGTTGGTTCCATTGCCTCAGATACCTTCGTAAAAGGCTATAGAAATTAGGGCCATAGCCTTCTCTCCCTACTCATTTTAGACCCAAGGGATGCCCCCCTTTGAGGACAGGCTGAGAGAGCTGGGGCTGTTCAGCCTGGAGAAGAGAAGGCTGAGAAGTGACCTGAGAGCAGCCTTTCAGTATCTAAAGGGGGCAGTAAGAAAAAGGGAACAGACTCTTCAGCAGGGTCCGTGGTGACAGGACAAGGGGAAATGGTTTCAGCATTCTCTGATGGTGATTTCTGCATTGTATCACATGTAAACCTGACTTGTAGTGTCATAAGAATCTAATGTTTCCTGTATCTTTAGATTGTTTTTATTAAACCCCCCTGTAATTTGATAAATAGGTTTTCAGTCTAGCTCAAGCTTAATTTCCTAACATCATCCCCTTGTGCTCACTAGAAGCAGTCACACAAATGAACTTTCTCATTCCTGCTCCATTTTGCTGTGTTTCCAGCTCATCCACTTCTCCAGCACTGCTTTTGCTATTGCCTAAGACCATGAGTGACCACAGCAGTGATCTTTAGAAGATGAGCTCTCAAAGGCCACGTCAGAACCAGAATTACCAGGAGCCCTACAGCAATGAAATCAAAGCCCAGCAACAAAAAACTTGCTAGCACTTTGATGGAAGCCGATGCACATTACCCAGGTACTTTTTGCTTCATACTAAATGATACTTAAAAGTTACGACCCCAACAAAAGCTGACACATTCAGAAAACTCTAGTTTGGGAGTCTAAGCACAGCATTAGAAGGGGACATCTCAAGAGCTTTCCAAAATGAAGCTACTTATGCTGACTCACCAAGAACTCACCAGCAAGAAATGTTTAAGTGAGAAGATCTGAACTCTTTTTTCATCTCTAAGAGGCAGGTGCTGGATGCAAAACTACAAATATTAACTGATCCCATTAAGCTCATCTCCCAAGCGACCTCACTTCCAGTGGTACAAGGCAACTACAGCTCCTCTTCATTCAATGGGAATATCACTGGTCTCTACCATGAGAAAGTTGAGCTCTTCACCACACTGCATCTTAGCTTGTTTACTTGTCGTTCACGCTTATCTGCCTACAGTGAATGCTGTAAGGTTTAATTAGTTTTGGTCTGTAAAACACAACCAAGATCCCCCGGAAAAGCTCTGTATACGCTCACAGCACAATGTCTGCAAAACCATTTTCTCGGCACCCCTGGAGTAATGAGCAGGAGCAGCTAGAGCACAGCTCCAAAGACAAGGCACTGTAAGCACGAAGCTGTCTGCAATCCCCATCAGTATCTGGAAGATCAAAAGTTTCAGGGGCAGCATTTTCCCTCAACACGTGCTGAAACTGATCTGGGAGTTCACAACGGTTTTACAGGATGTCACTTGCTGAAAGAAAACAACATCATTCCCATCAGCATCTTCCAGTAAAAATGAATAAAAACAAAACAAAACAAAACAAGCACACTTGGAAAAAAAAAAAAATAGGAATCTACAGCACTAACAAAAGCACCGTATGGGTTTTTTTAAATATCCCAAACAGCTTCAAGTTGCCCAGGCTTCAGTATTCATTAATTGCTCAGGACACAGATTTATTTATCTAGGGCTCAGAAAAGAATTCCCAGCTCAGAGGCTTTCCAAAGAACAACCCTCCCCAGTTCTGCATGGCCACCTCGGCCAGCTCGCCCTGCCGTTTCTCATTCTGATGCTAATGCAGTTCAAACAACCCAGCCTCGCATTTTTTATGTATGCAATAAGCCTATCTTTAGGTCACTTAGTTGTGTCAGTTTAAATCACAACATTCCCATAGAGAAAAATCTGATCATTTTATTTCTTTCTGGGGAAAGAGAAGGGAGAAGAAAAAAAAAGTTCATTATAAAAATGCTGTTTCTGTTTGTGGTGCCTTCAAGTCCCACTGAAATCTGCATGAATTAACAGCAGTTGAACCCAAGAGAAACAACACATCCTAATTAAGATTTGCATACCCTCGAAGTCAGGATACCCTGAAAATATCTGACCAGGCATAGGTATATCGTGTTATATAATTCCACATGTTATTAGGTCTTATCCAGAGACTGCTGGAATAAAGGCTGAGATCTCATTTATCTCAGTGGGCTTCAGATCTCTCTCCTTTGTAATAGAACAACCTTGGATTCTACCACTCCAGCTCTTACAAGCATCCACACAGGGATATTCTCAGGTCTTCTCAGAGGAGGAAGAAAAGATGAAGTCGAAGCCATCCATGAAAGGTACTGGATTTTTTCCAGATGTGGAGCTGTTTTTAATTAATTTGGAAACATCTGAGGTATTTGTTCATTAAATATGCTTTGCATTTCACACATACACAGAAGAGAGTAAAGAAACCCAAAACTGAAGCCAAAATCATAATGTCTTTTTTAAAAAGACTCTTGACATCACTTTTAGCAAAACTAGGTTTACAAGATTACAGTGAGAGCTCTGCTGTAGCACTGCATACTGGTATTTAATGCATGCACTTTGCAATCCCAGGAAAGCTCACCTTGATCAGGAGGGACTCACTGATGCAGAGTTCTCCCACCCTACTCAACCCTATAGCTCTCGGTGCAGGACACATCCTGCTGGGCCCAGCATAAGATAATGCAGTCAAAGAATCATTAAGGTTTGGAAAAGACCACTAAAATCATCTAGTTCAACTGTCTGCCCATCTCCACCATGCCCACTAGCCACAGCCCTCAGAGCCACATCTCCATGGTTCCTGAACACCTCCAGAGACAGTTAGACTAGATAATCTCAGAGGTCTTTTCCAACCTTAATGATTCTATGATGGTGACTCCTCCACCTCCCTTCCTTTGTTGGCCTCCTCTGGACACGCTCCAAGGCCTCAGTGTCTTCCTTGTAGTATAGCTCATTCCACCATACAACTGTAATAAACAAAAAATGACTTATTCTCTGAAACTACCTGCTCTGACATACAATCTGATAGCAACACTTTAAGTTAAAGGCTGATAAGGATGAAACAACTTATAGGAAATCATGAGCTGGTAGAAGTTCTGAGTATGAGCATACAGAATTTCCAAACAGCTAAGAAGGGCAGGAGAGACACTTCTGAGACCTCAAGTCAATGCCTGTGGACCACTCCTGACAGTCAACTCCAATTAAGGCAAGCTAGGAACGTACCATAACCACCCAGAGATGCAAGAAGCAAAGAAACAACTCCCCAGCCTTCTGCTTTTTGACACATTCACAGCAAGAAGTTCCACCATGAATTGTGAAGGTAAATCTGGGCTCCCACCCAACCTGTGTGGGGGGAGGTGGCATGCAGCAGCACCCAGGCAACTCCCAACACAGAAAACCAAGGCACTTCCAGCACGAAGCCTAGACATATTTCTGCGATATCTAACTTCGTAACAGACGTCGTTTACCCTAGAAACATGGAGGTCCTCGAAGAAGAGCTGCACCAGCCCGCGCGCCCCTCAATGGCACCTCTGGCTGCTCCCAGCATCCGGAGCATCCAAAAGTTAGCACGGCCGCCCCGTAGGCATCACCCTCCCGACGCCGACCCGCTCCGCGTTACCATAGCGCAGCTCTCTCCTCCCCTCTAGCGGCGGATACCCATCCGCAGCGCGCTGCCAACGGAGCGGTCCCCGGGCAGAGGCAGCCAGCCCCGGCCCCGCAGCTCAGCACGGCCCTCCGATGCCCCGGGAGCTGCCAGCCGGGCTGGGAGGTGAGCAGAACCCCGCACTCAGAGCGGGGAACCGCGGCCCAGTTCGGAAACAGAATTATTGACTTCTCAGAGACCTGAAAGATTGGGGTATTTTGAGGCAACGCTCCAACTTTTCCTGACTGAAGACAAGAGTTATGGGTATTTGACAGCTCTGGTTGAGGGTCAGAATCAACCTAGTGATCGCCAGGCAAGCCAACGGCTCAGCGATCTGTAATCACTCTCACCACGCTCTGCACTGCATGTGATGCTCTCTCCCATTCCAACAGCGCACGAAGATAAAAAAAAACTAAAAAACTTCACGTTTCTTCACAGGCACTCAAGTTTCCTTCCTTTGGTTGCCAGTGCTAAAATATGCTAACAGCATTAAGGCAAAGGGACGACTTGCAGAGCTCGCAATCTGTATTCAGCATAATTAGCAGATGCCAATTTAACTTATTACTGCTTCTTCCTTTCTATATTGTCGATGAAAACCTGATATCTGAATGAGTGTTTTCTCAGCGCTGATATAAAGCAACAACCATGGGAAAATACAGTCCCAGAGTATGTGTTAGGAATTAGCTGACTTGGAAATGACATAAACAGCTCCAATAAAGACAGAAATTAATGCCTTCAGACAGGACTTCTCTCTCCTCCTTCATACTTTGGATTTTTAGACTGTTTTTAAGCCAAACTAGTTACATGCCTGGTGGCATTCCTGGTGAGTCGATCAGCAATACAGCATTCAAGGTAAGGCAGTGTTAGCAAAGGAGGCTGCTCAGCTGTTTCCACCACTGCTCATTTTAAAGTATGAGAAACAAACACCGTTCAGATGCATTTCCTCAGCAGAGAACAAGCAGCCAGCAAGTCAGACAGAAGGCAAACACCTAAGAAAGGAACCAAAGTCTTCAAGATGAGCCTCTCCCAAAATGGCCAGTAATGCAGTGTGTCACAGCTGAGGGGACAGTTACCGAGTGCACTTCCCCTGTCTGCTGGGCTAAAACACATTTCATACAACAAAGCCCTCTTGAACTAAGAGGTTGCAGCATGCACACATGCAGTAAAGCAGTGCACGCCAACCTTAGGGATGAAGGTTTCTAACACAGAAAAGACATAAAGATGCAGTCTAGGCATCTACTTCTGCTGAGTAAAGGTGCTTTCCCCCTCTAACGTTTCTGCATATTACAGTGCAGTGCAAAAAAATATTTCCATCAACTCTCTCCTGACTCTCAGGGCTGAGTTGAAGAGCCTTGTAAGGCTATGCTCCTCTGCAGCTTTACTCCATTTCAGCTCTAACTTCATTTGTTACGCTGAGGAGAAAGTGTAAACTTCACTCCTCACAAGAACTAAGGGAAAAAAAAAATACTATTACAGGCTGTGTGTAAAGCACAGAACAGAACCACAGCACACCCACCCCCAATTAAACCAGTCTCTGTGGAAACTAAGAACTTTCCACAGTGTGCACTGTAATCCAAGTAATAATTTTAAACAGGCATAAGCTGCAGCGTGCTGAACTAAGGCATTCTTACCTTGCAAAGAGTGCTTGAAGACGTTTAGTTACAGTAAAGGAGAAGAATGTGCACGCTGCCAGGCATTCCCATGTACGAGGGGACATGCCTTGCCCCACACATGCGCACGCACACCAGCGCTGGGTGTGCTTCTAGGTGGGGAAAGGAGCACAGAAGATGAAAAGAGGTGATAACGTCCCAGCCTCACGGCTCAATTAGGGATGGGCAGGTGAGAAGAAGCATTTGAGGTGAAAAAGGAAAAATAAAAAATAAAAACACCTCCCCAAAAAGAATATTTTACTTTCCTCTGCACGTCAAGAGCTTTCCAGCTCTTCAGATAAACCGTATGTAATACCTTAACGCAGAAATCTTCCTAGCCCGCCTCCCTCACCAGCCAATTAGTTGCACATGTCAAATGACACTGCACAAACAATGCACAAAGACTTAGCGAGAAGAAACAAAATATTAAAGAATCCCTTACCTTTTAGTCAGAATAAGTGACAGATAACAGGCGCGAGAAACTCAGTTGGCACAGTTGCTGTACATATTTCTCTGCGGACTGCTCCTTAGTGGTCCCAAAAGCACTGAACATAAAAAAACTCCAGCCTGCCTGCTTCATTCTTCAGCAACAGAGATACATGCTGTCACGGTAACAAGAAAAAGCAAAAAGAACTACAGATCTTAGGGTTTAAAAGCCTTTGTGCTTACAGGGAAGAAAAAGAGGGAGCAAGGGAAAGAAGGAACAGAGCAAACACTTTTTTGTAAGAGAAATCTGGTCCTGGCTACAGAACTAACCAGGGCACAGGATCGTGCAGTTTGAATTTCCCTGTTTGCAAGCTCCTTGGGAAAAAAAAAAAATAAATCAGTCTTTAGGAAGAAAAAAAAAAAAAATTAAAATCCAGGGATGGGGGG